>CM067529.1:12400000-12660000 GCA_034509925.1 Hirudinaria manillensis | reverse complement strand
AATCGGATTGTTGCTTCTCCTTCGTGAAAAGAAGACTGGAATGAGTTCTTGTAAGCTAACTCCATCCTCGTCGTCGTCTTCACCACGTCCATCATCGTCGTCGTCGTCGTCGTCGTCTTCATCTTAACCACCACCACCACCACCACCGGGGTGCTTCCTTCACTCAGCAGGCACGACACTCGCGTCTCTTTCCTACCTCTCCTTTCAGATGAGCCGCTGCAAACCGTGGACCTTGTTTGGCTTTTCTCCGATGCAATACAATGTCATTGTGATTAACATCGAAATTAACATAATATATGTTAATATATGCATTAATTAGCGTATTGCAATCAGTGGGGCATGCAATTTTAACTCTTTATTTGTTTTTCTTTTGGCTCTTTCGCTCCTTTTTTTTTACGATCAATCGATCGATCGTCACTTCCTCGTGATGCCTATCGACAGTGGACATCTTCTCTTTTCTTGCAAATTGACGATTTTCTTTTCTGAATCGATCGAGAATTTAAATTCAAATTTTTTAATATTTTTTAAATTTAAATTTTTAAATCTTTAAAATTTAAATTTAAAAAAAAAATGCAATTAAAATTGTGCCTTTCACTGCTTCTTCTGTCAGTTCTTCTGAAGCAATTTTTTACTGAACTTTTGATCGACCTCTGTATGTGGGAGACTTGCAGTGATGATGATGATGATAGTGATGATGATGATGATGATGATGATGATGATGATGATAATAGTGATCTTGATGGTGCTGATTGTAATTACATTAGATTCGTTGGAGGTCATCATTTCCTTTGTAATGATTATAAATCTCTTCGTTGATTCAGTCATTCTTGGATTTCTGGATTGTTGTGGATTTAGTGTTGTTATTGTTATCAACCTGTGTGTTGTTGAGGTTTTTGTTATTATTATTATTATTATTATTATTATTATTATTATTATTATTGTTATTATTATTATCATCACTTTATAACAGTTCTTTTTTATGACCTCATTGACCTTTACGGTCTGTTGCATTCGTAGCTCTTGGAGTTTTTTTTATTGTTTTTGTGAGTTGTTGAGTTTAAGCTGATAAAACAAAGCAGTTAACTAATTGAATCGAATAATTGGCAATCGATTGATAGATGATTGATTGATTGATCGATTGATTGATTGATTGATTGATTGATTGATTGATCGATTGATTGATTGATCGATTGATTGATTGATTGATTGATTGATTGATTGATTATCACGTAACTAGCATAATGATTGTTTGGTTGGTTGTCTGATTATCAAGTAACTAGTTTAGTGATTATAAGTTTCAGCCCCTTGAAATGTCTTAAGCTTTCCTGGGCAAATATTTGTCTGATGGGACAGTTCAGTTGAAGCTTGTAGTTTGAGTCTTCAGAGTTCTGAGTGATGCTGCTATTGTTCTTGTTGTTCCTGTGCAATGATGATGACGGCGACGATGATGATGCAGTGTTCTCAGACATGATATTGCATTTCATTTTTTCTACGATTTTTCTTTCTTTATTTTCCTTCCCCTGATGTCCAACTGAAAAGTGGTCGTCTTGGCTTGTTTCATAAAATGAGTTTAGAAGCCTTGGGCAAAATGGCCAAAAAATGGCTTTAAAAAGCAAAAATTGTAATTTTGTAAAAATATAATTACGCAAAAGGATAATTAAGCCATTTCGACAAAAGGCTCATTTATTTAGCGCTGAAAATTGGGGAGAAAATAAATTTCAATTTCGAATTAAAATCCAAAAGAAGGAAAATAGGAGCCTTAATCAGACTTATATTATTATTACTCCAAAGCATCAGCAGAATCTCTTCAGAGGGAATGCTAATTAAGGAGTTCTTTCGTCGAGGTATACAGGTATAGGTGTAGGATCGAAATCGATAATGAAATTCGGTCGTGTTCAAGTGAAGTTACTCGGGCGGAGATAATTAACCAATTGATTGATAAGGTGAGTCGATTAATCAACACCTAGGCTCACGCACTTTCTGTGATCTTAATGTCTGTCATCTCTCTGTGAGGTTGGCCCAGAGTTGTAGCGTTCAAAACCTACCTGGTCATGAAGCCTTTGAACTTCATATTAATCCTGGTGATTACTGTTCTGAGTACTTTTCAGTACATTTTCTTTAACAATTTTTAAAGTCACATCGGATTATTTATAATTTCTAAATATTTCAGTTAATTTAGTCAAGTACTAATTCGAGAATACGTAATGAGAATCACCGAGTATCTAATTATGATCTTAAGATCTCATGGCCACGGCTCTCACGAACGAGATCTACTTTTTGAACTTAAGAATCTAACCCTAACTCTTATCCTAATCTTAACCCTAACCCCTAACCCTAACCCCAGGTCCTACCCTAACCTTAACTCTAGCCCCAACCGCAACTCTAAGCCTAGCCCCAAACTGTCCCTATTGATTCGCACTCTATCACTCGTACTTGGACAATCCACTGCCCTCGTCGTGCAGAGGTCTTAGTTCAGTACGGCAGTACTGAAGTACTGAAGAGCAAGAGATTCACATTAGACTTGGTGAACGCGCACACACAGGTGCCCGTTTGATAGGATATAAAAGGGCCGTCGTAGGAGACGCTCCTTGTGTGATTTCGCAGGTGAACTACTCAGGTGAGTTGATGACTGAAATTTCAGTTAAATAATTTGGAAAAAAAATAATTTATTTATAATAATTAATTGCAGTAATTAATTTTAATGAGATAAATGTGATTATAAGTCACAACTGAATAAATGTATCCTATTATATATATTATATTATTATTATTATTATTATTATTATTGTTGTTATTATTAGCTTCTTTTGGTTAACCATTTCTTACGTGTATTACCTCGCATTTCTATGCCGGTAAATAGGAGATTAGATTCGGAATTCTCGCATATATTAAAAAAATTCAATCAATTATTCAAATGAAAATAATATTAAAAATAATATTTGAACGAAATAATAATAATATTATTTTATAATATTATTATAAATAATATTTCAACGAAATAAAAACGAAATTTAAAAAAAACCAAATTTGAATCGTTAAAATCGATCGTTTAACAAGTCCCAGTGGTGAATAGCAGCAGGTGAAATTACCAACTTGTCGATGGCCAATTACCAGTGAATTATTAAATTAATTTATAATAATAATAATAATAATAATAAATTTATAATTAACCATAGCCGTAATTGTTGTTGTTGTTGTTGCTGCTGTTGTTAAATGCTGCAAATGATATTTTAATCGATTTTTAAACGATATTTAATAATATAAAAAGAATAAAAACAGATAAATATTCCAAATATAAAAAAGATTTTACATGGAAATTAATTTTTATTATTAAAGTCGTTCAAATTATTACAGAAATTGAATATTACAAACATCAACAATTCTATAATTGTCTCTCACATTCACCCCTCTCTTCCTCCTCCTCCTCAAAAAAAAAAATTAAAATCAAAAATTAAAATTCCAGAAACAACAAACAAACAACAACGAAAATGTCCAAAGAATTCAACGTCGTAGATTTGAAACAGCACGACGGCAAAACGAATCCAACGATTTACGTGGCTCTCCATGGAAATGTGTTCGACGTGACCGACAAAGGAATGGCAAACTACGGACCAGGTTCGTTTCAGAAGAGTTCAGAGGTCGTATAATGGAAATATAATTTTAATTATAAGGTCCATGTCATTCAGTCATCATCGTCGTCGTCTTCGTCACTATCTTCGTCATCGTCATCATCATCATGGTCATAATTGATGTCTTACTGAGATTATATGTTTAATGCTATAGGTGGTCAATACTCTGCTTTTGCCGGGATGGACATTTCTAGGGCAATGGCTACGATGACGATGACGACGAAGGACTCTTTTGATGACCTCAGTGACCTTACCGAAGAGCAGAGAAAGAACCTGATGACCTGGGAGGCTACGTTTTTGGGTGGACGCGTTTTTATTTTTAATTTAATTTCAATTTAATTTCATTTTCAAAATAAAATTATTTAAAATTGTATGTTAAATATCTGCATTATGAGTCTAAACATTTATAAATACATTTATAATTTACCAGATTTTTATTTAAATTCTGGTTTTAATCAATTACTTAATCAAAAACATCGTTTGGATCAGCATTTACGCCAACGGACGTTTTGAAAGAATTCCAAATTTAAGATAATTTAAGATTAATTAATTAATTTAATTAAGACTTAATTTGGTACAATTATAAATATAAATATAAACATATGTTTACATTTTTTAAAAATTTATTTCAGGAAAATATCCCGTTGTTGGAAAGCTGGTCAAATAATTTAAATCCAAAATGGCGGAAAAAGAAAAGATTTATGATCTTTTGAGATGGATTTCAATGATTTAACAAATCTACAACTCAATTTAAATAATTGTTTTCTTGTAACTATATAATTACAGTAATAACAATATTTATTGTTATACTACAATGTCAATTTCATTCATCGGAGTGATGGATGGATGGATGGTTGGATGGACGGATGGATGGATTTGGATAGAGAATAGAAATGGATGAGAACACGTATACATTGCCTAACCTTAAATCTACCTTAAGTAATAAACTTAATATAAATAAATCCCCAATGCTTAATTTAAATGAATTATCTTTGAGTCAAATTAGAATCTAAAATGGAATCAAAATCAGATTTAGAGGAGGTGATTGTAAAATTTCGAACATCAGAATCAGTTGATTCTAAAAAAATTTGTATAAACAGTCACAATTTTGTACAATAACTATAGTTTTTATCAAGGTGATAGTTTGGTAGAGAAATGATAAACGTTAAAACCAACCAACGATAAAGACTACAGTTACATCAATTCCACGTCAATCTGTAAACTATGAGTAAACAAAACAAAATAATGCTTTAAATCCAAACGCCTCTTAAAACATGAAAATATGCTCATCTCAGTCATCTATTTCTTCTACGTTTTCCTTTTATTAGGATCAACAACAACAGCAAAAAGGTTAAAAACAAAAACAACAATAACAGATACAGCAGAAATGAACAGCGATGCAATCAAACGTCCAATGGAATCTCACGACCATGAAACTGATGGTCGTATACCTAACCAGGTTTTGTACTTCAGGAAGAAGAGTCTACAGCCGATCGAGAGCTTAGATTTTAGCGGATCATTTGCCTGGAAACTAGTAGTTGAATTTATAAGCTTGCATTTCTTGGAGAACGTTATGGTCAAAGTAACGAGTGAGTTTCGAGAGAGACAACCTTTTGCGTTTAGTTGTTTGAAATGGTTTAGTTAAAATAAGCCTATTCAATGAATGATATTGTTCTGCATCAAGAACAGACTATAATTGCTATGGGTCAATACCTTGTTACAGCTTAATAAAACGGTCATAATAACTTATTAATAGGTAACAATATGCTATGAAAATTCAATAATAGATTATATTGGCTTATCACTAGTTTGGGGTTTAGCCTTAACTTGTCTGATTTTAAATCCTTGGGTTTTTTCCCCTTTGAACACGATTTCTTGTTATCTTTTCAGCCTTATGTATTACGTTTTTATGTTCAAAATTAACGAGGTGACTTATTATTTTCAAGAGGGATTTTTTCCAACGGTCTCTTCGTATTACGTCGACGGTAGAGACCGAGCATTTCATTCCTGTCCCGTAAACATCTCTAAATTCAAAGGGGAAATTCAAACGTACGAATGCTATCACTATTCCAACAGGATAACGCTGGAAACGAAGTGGTGCGTGGTGGATGGCATAGAGATTCAAAGCCACGGTGAGATTGCCTGAGTGGTTGGACATTATTTGCATATTTTCTTGCACATTTTTTGGTGATAGTGGAGCTGATTCTGTAGCCTTAGATCTCATTAAAAATTCTACCCCGTCTGTCTAAATGTCCCTTTATCTGTCCGTCTGTCTAAACGTTCACCTAAACATTGGAAAAATCTGTACGGACCAATGTTAGGATAGATCGTTATAACAACAGATACGCGAATCATCGACTACGTCGGCTGCTTCAAAGCGATGAAAGAATTCAACCACACCAGGTATGAAAAGTTGGAGGATTGCGAACAAACTTGCAAAAACTACACCTTTTATGGAATCAATTCGGTAATTCTTTATGCGTATATGTGCTTATTTCTTACATAACGATCCGCTACGATAATAGCTACGATCATGTTCGTTAAACAGTTTACAACTATATATAACATCACTTTAGCTTGTTTTTTTATTTCTCGAAATTAACTGTAACCATAAAGCTAACCCTTACCCTATCATTAATCATTAAACAAACCTAACCCTAAACCAAAACTAAGCCCTAACCCTAACCCAAACATTATCACTAACCCCTAAACCCTAACCCTAACCCTAACCTTTACCCTAACCCTAACCCTAACTCTAAGCCTAACCCTAACCTTAACCGTAACCCTAACCTTAACCTTAACCTTAACCATAACCCTAAGCTTAACCCTAAACCTAACCATAACCCTAGCCATAACCCTAGTCCTAATATCCCAGGAAAGATGCATTTGTATAAACGATCTGTTAGAAGTGGCTTCAGCTCATTCAGAATATTGTGGCTTGTTCTGCGATGACGCGATTCACCATCTCTGCGGGAGTGAAGACCACTTTTCCGTATATTCTACTGGTAATAATTATTTCTTTATTTTCGATGATAATAATAATAATGATGATGATGATAATAATATTAATAATAATAATAATAATAATAATAATAATAATAATAATAATAATAATAATAATAATAATAATAATAATAATAATAATAATAATAATAATAATAATAATAATAATAATAATAATAATAATAATAATAATAGTAATAGTAATAATAATAATAATAAATTACAAAACGGTTGCAATAATAATATTAAACAATAATGAAACAAAATTTAAATATATTAAAAATATATAGAATAAAAATAATATTAATAATAATAACCTATAAAACAAGGTTGCAAAGAAATTAATTGTAACCATTCTGTTCCATTAAATTAGGAGGAATATTTCAATTTAATCACGAACCAGTTAAGCCTTCCTGGAGTTGCATCTACGAGGGTAGCAACTGCCCGACTTGCCAAAGTGGACGATACGGCCTCACCTGCGAATTAATAGGTTTTGAAACTGAAAAATTTTAGTAATAAATTGAATAAAATTCAATATAATTTTATAATATTTTATAATATACGTTTTATAAATATACATTTGTTCCATAATGCTAAAATAATCTTATTCGTATCACCATTTTGGTCGGTCAAAAATTTAATGTCGTCATTTTGTGATGGTTTTTAAATATTACGTAATTTCTAATAATTCTGAAAGCATTTCTGATGGAATTTATGCAAATTTAAGAACTTCTTCTTTACTTAAAGATTGTACAGTCAATGAGGGGAACTGTGGAGAATTGGACTGTCAGACCACTACCCTATGGGACCACCTGGAGTTCTCAGTTTGCAATTGTTATGATGGCTTTGCTCTCAGCAATGATTTTCAGTGCCACGGTCAGAATTACTAATTGCTTTGAATTTGCTACGAGTTTTATGACAAACAATGGATTTTAATATTTTTATTTGAATTTTTTTTTAAATGATTAAGATTTTGAATTCCCGGAATATTTTCCTTAAACGGTTTAACTTTTAATATAATTAAGATTAAGTTCGAGTAGGGTCAAATTTTCTGTCAATAATTTCAGATGTCAATGAGTGCGATTACGGCAGGCCTTGTCTGTACTCGGACTGCGTCAACGACAACGGAACTTATCATTGCGAATGCTGGATGGGATACGTTCAAATCGATTCCCAAACTTGTATCGGTAAGAGTTAGGGTTAAGGCTTGTTTGGTCTACTAGAGATCTTATGCAATCATGATCCATGAAGAACAACACCGGTATTCCCATTTTTAATCAAAGATTGATCAAAAAAAAAAAAACAACAAGATTGATGCATTAAATAAAATTTAAGTTAAAAGTTTTATATGAGACAAAATAGCATACCTGGATTTAAGAGTTTTATATGGAAGCATCCATCTTGAACTTTAGAAACAATACAAATACAATCGTGTCGGATTATATTTACATTACAGCGTAACATAATACACCGAACAAATATAAACTAGTTGAATGCACTAACCAATAACCCTAACCCTAACCATAACCTTAACAAATATAAAGTAGTTGAATGCACTAGATGATAAAAAATGAATTCTGGAATAACTAGGCTACAATGCCAGGAAGTAGGATGGGGCGCTACATATGTGGTAATCGATTAAGAAGTTTCTTCACATCCTTATTAGAGCATATTGAGGAACTAAAAATATCGGCTAACCACAAACGCAAACGAAAATTATTTATATAGCTTACAATTTCCTTCAATCTCTCCAAATGATTTGTGAATCGGCCATATTCAAAATTAATGTAACTTCTTCTTCAGTGGAAGACAAATGTGACATTCTCTGTAACCTATCAATTTCTACCTGCTATAAAAGAGGATATCTCTACGAGTGCAGATGCTTAAGAGGTTACATAAACGTCGACAAATTAACTTGCTGTAAGTTCAATATTAGGTTGCCTAAAACATTTCTATTAATATTTTATCCGTGATTTACATTGGCTCGTCTGGTAATGTTTGCGATAGAGTATAAGGATCGAGAAAGTTTTGGAAACTTTACGCTGCAATACTCGGCCGATTCAACACCTTTCATTAGATTTTATATCCTTCATGCATATCATTTGGAAACCAGGTAATAAACATCACGTTTATTTTTTTTTTTAATTTTCAGTAAAACGATCTTCTCCAATACCTTTAGTTCTTACTGTGACAGTCTTCGATATAGACGTTGGTACAAAGAACGTTTTGTTTATACTTCTCTCGATAGGGTTTTTTGCTATTTTTGGCTCACTTGTGCATTCATGTTTTACAATAATTGAACCGACTTATTCGAAATTCATAAAATCGAAATGGTTTAGGCGACAAGATAGGGTCAGTCAAATGTCGTAGCTTTTAGACATTAGCAGTTCATTTGTCGATGGTGCGCTTTGTTTAAGTAAATGCCAGAAACTTGAGATTTTAACTTGATTCGTGATTTCATCCGGCATTAACAAACACTTCAATCTTCATCATTAATATTTCTCCAATCTCAGCTTGCTGAATTCAATTTCAATCTTTTTTTTTTTCTGAATCGACATGTTAAATTCACTCTCAACACGCGTCGTTGTTTATTGTATTTAATAATGATTTGAGTTTAGTTTTTGTTGAGCAAAAAGGAATGATTTCGCAGTTTGGTTTTCCCGACTTTGATGCGTACCTTTGATAAATTACATTCAACAAAATGAATTATGTGTAAACATTTTTTTTTTATTAAACGCTAAATTATATACGAACATTTTAAGCAAGCATTAATGCGCGAGTGGTTCAACCCCAATTGTAAATAATGCGATCGAAATCCGCTTTTCACAAAACAAATGTCTGCAACGGGCGTTGCTTTTCGAAGAAGCATGCGTTGTTCGATCCTGATTCTCTTTTCGATTTTTACAGCAACATTCTTTTGAAATTCATTGAAATATTTTTATAAAGATGCTTTTCAAACTTAGAAGTTATATTTTATTGGTCATTGCATGCGATGTAGCCGTCCCAGAAATGTTTTACTTTATGTTGGAATCAGAGAAAGTGGATACTCCAGATAGCACGGGTTTTATGAATAAATCTATTACTAAACTTGTGATGGACTTAGAGCATTTAAATGGAATCCAATATGTAACCCAATTTTGTGAGCATTTTCTGACTAGATCTAATTCACGAATAAAATTAAAATTACGATTTTAAGCCAAATCGTAATTGGATGAAGCAAATAAGACTCGTCTCTTCCATAGTGCCAAAGGAACTAAGGGATAATGGTCAAACCAGTGTAGAAATTCGTCACTACAATGGTACAAATCAAGTCACACACAAATGCCCATACAGCAAAGGACGTCATGAGTGCCAAAAAATTGGTAGGTTTGTGGTCGTTGAATTTAAAGGAGACTTAATGCAAGACGTCTTGGCAAATTACCTGGGTAAGTCATTTCTGAAAAGTATGTTCAAAATCAATTACTCAATACAATGACTGTTGCATTTTGAATTGGTATCTTTCGTTGACAGGCACCAGTCTCAGCCATCATGTCGGATGTTTCTCATTTGCTAGCGATATAACCAATGATAGAATTGGAAGCCTGGAAGATTGTAGGACATTTTGTTATGAAAAAAAGAAAGCCTTCTTTGCTATGACTGGGGTAACTTAATTTAAGTTTGACTATTTTCTACGATATATATCTTATTTTTAACATTTTCTTGCAATAATTTCTTTTTCAACGTTCTTGCTAATTGATAATTCCTTGTCGTTCTTGCAAAAGAAGCTCACCTTATACCAGACCATTCTCTTCCATTTCTCTATAGCTTATTTCTCTATGTCTTATAAATTACTTAAGTAAATTGCTTGATAATCATCTCTCCTCGATAAATTGAGTCGATGTTCAAACGTGGCAGGGCGCCATCTGTGGCTGTTCCTCCAGGTTGAGTGCATTCGGACAAGCATCGCAGAGCTTGTGCAACGAGATAAGCAACGATTTCGAACTTCACGGAGGCAGCGGTGTTTTTTCAGTCTATTGGTCAGGTAAATTCAATTGATTTGTTTGATTTACATGAGACCAAATGGTGAAGAAGAATACGAGAAAATAATTAGCATTGACGATTAACCAGAAGGAGATACAGATTAGAAGTATGTAATAATAATAATAATAACATCCTGCACCTGTAACATCAGCAATTAAAACAATTGTTGTAAATCTGTAAAAGTTCTGTAAATTTATTTGAATTTAATTTCTTAAAATTCGAGAAATTTGAGCATTTAAAACGTTATTAATTCATTTATAGATGTCTAATCCTATCTATACCACTCTGATCTATCCGCGTCTAGGTCACTCTTGTCTATCAGTGTCTAATACATTTATGTAACCTTACTAGTAAGCTCGTCCCTTTTTCATTTGTTACCAGGAAATCTGAATCCAAATCCGGTTCAACCGTCCTGGGATTGCATATATAAACTCGAAAATTGTCCCGAATGTCCGGAGGGTAGAAGAGGAATCAATTGCGAAATAATTGGTAACACTTTTTGTATTCACAATGAACAGCATTTTGGGAAAAGAAAAGAGAATTAACTTTCTTTATTCTGTCTTCTGATCTGCATTCTTTTTGTGACATTTTACTTGATCTCCTTATATATTGTTGGATATTGCTTTGAGAAATTACAAAATTATCTTGATTGGCCTCTAAGAATAACACATGTATAAAAGATTATATACATAAATGCACTGTGCTACATATTAAATTACATATTAATACTTATATATATATATACATATAAACTATGTAATAGTATGATCGTGCTTGACGAAGATTGCTCCGTTAATAATGGAAACTGTGGACCCAGCAAGTGTCATAACTTTAAACTCCCTGACCCCAAATGGGAATTCGTACAATTTGGATACTGCCAGTGCGAGACTGGATTTGCATCTGGAACTCCTTTCTGTCTAGGTTGTTTTATTGGATGTTATTATTATTATTATTATTAATATTATTATTGTTATTATTATTATTATTCCAGTTTCCTTTAACATCAGTTAATATCATCGTAATAATATCACGATAATTCGCAATGATTGTGATAATCGCTGATGAGACATTGTCGTGCTAGAAAAGAAAACGTCTTGCAGAACCATTCGACGAATGTGCAAACGGTTCGGATATGTGTGACAGGGGTAGTACTGTCTGTATAGACGGTTTGGTTCGCTATACCTGCCGATGCTCATTCTTCTATATGAGAGTCGACGAGGTCAGTTGCAAAGGTCAGCCAAACTCAGCCTGGGTTTCTTTACTTTCAATTTCTCCTAACCCTCCATCCCTTTCAAAATAGAATTAAAATATTAAAATTAGGATTTGATTTTCCCTTCCACAGTTGATTTTTTCATGGTCCTCTCGGCCGTCGCTCTGGTAGTATCCGTGATATTTTGCTTGGTGTTCTCGTTCGGATCTCCGGGTGAACAAAAGTAAATGGCTGGAGTCTGGCAATGGTTTACGGGGTTGAGTTTATCCCATAGATGAAAATGCTTGGCCTTTACGATGTGTGTGTGTGTGGCTTAATTTGTAACCCTAGTCGAGTTCTGATTGGAAGGGCGTTGCTAGGAAACCTAGATATATATTTTAAGCACATTTTTGCATAGTTTTGTCAATTTGTTTTTTGTGTTTTTAGAGTCTGCTCTGAAACTGGCCTTATAATATATATACTTTAAGATTTAAAATTTGCCATACTGCCAAAATTATTTTATTTATTTTTTGATAGCCATTTGAATAAACACTGATTACTGCCTTGTTGTTGCTTATTTCTGAATTTAAACTGTATTTATGAAATAAGCTAAGATTCACGAATTATTTATTTATTTGGCTGATAGGTAGTGGGTAATGTTTTGCCATTTTCCGTCACCCTGAAGTCAAGGAGCATAGATGAAAAACTGGTATTGGGTGGTATTCACTCACGCATGTGATCGAATTGAATGAGGCTATCACCACCGGCCACATAGGTTCGGTCTCGTTTGTAACTGATCGTGACTTTCGCCTTTGAAATTGAAATTCCGACGAAGAGGGAAGTCACGCGAAGGTCTAAAAATGTGAAGACGAAATGAAAGGAATAGAAGTTGAGTGGGCTCTTGAAAGGATAATTTGAATAACTCTGGCGTCGTGAATTGTCCGTGCTTAGGCCTAAAATGACTGTATCTTGATTTTGTTTTTTTCTGGGCGGATATCTGAAATATTTCTCGGTCGGTATTTCTTATATTTCTGTTCTTCAACAAAATGTTCGATTCGTGTTTGTGTCGAATTGGGTCAATTCAAATCTTTCAGAGCCTTTCTTTGTTTCAATAGTTGCTTGACTTGTTGCAGTGAAAAAACCTGATCACCAGAAAGATATTAGGGACAGTAATTAATTAATTAATTATTTAGTGAAATGAATTATTTGATTGAATAATAATTAATTATTAATATTAGTAATTTAATTTTAATAGGCTCTGATAGGACAGTAGACTTTAACAAGTAAGTGAATCTGTGAAAGTTAGAAATTAGAAAAATCTTTTAGAAAAGATGCTGGTGGTTTGTTGCTCCCGTACACCCCACTCTAGTGACAACCTCAAACAAGGAGGTGGGTTGATGGATGGATGGATGGGTGGTTGGGTGGGTGGGTGGGTGGATGGATGATTGGACGGACGGACGGACGAATGTAATGATTCGAGAGTAAACATTTAGCCAGTTCAAACATTTATTTGTAAAGAAAATCAAAAAGGACGATATACAAAATCAAACCCTGAAACCGGTTCAAGGATGTCCATAGATTCGAAATAAATCACGTGATACATAGAAATAAGTCACGTGGTAAACAATACATTTAAGCTGAGATAATATGAGATAATTTAAAACAAACTAATTCAAAAAATCGCCGTAAAGAATGGCTATAATTCAGGAGGACAATCTATGTCCTCAAAGGTAATAAGCGATGGTAGAGTTCAGTGGCTAATGAAGTTCAATAAATACATCATCATCATCGTCATCATCATCATCATCATCATCATCAATTCCTTGAGATGGAACTATTACAGGGGCAGCATTGCAGACCTAAGTTTTGTTCTTTGGAGGAATAAAATTGCTTGGAGTTCATTTGCAATCATTTTGAAACGATTGGATTCAAATTAAAAGGTTCTGAAAAACTATCTTTCCTATACAATTTAAATTATTTAGATTTACAAATAATAATAATAATATTAATAATAATCGTTAATTTATCAAAGTCAATGATTGAAAGATGTCGAAAGTAAAAGCTTATTATATTCCAGAGCCGTGGAGAGTAAAACCTAAACAGGCAAACTCGTCAGAATTGAGCTTTTCAGGACCTTGTAAATGATAGAAGACGTGATAAATGAAAAGCAGAATTCGAAATGTAAAAACTATTTCACATTCAGAGAGAATACTTCCATAAAAACACTTAAAACAGTACAGCAACAAAACAAATACGAACAGGGAAAAACATCGGAATGAACCAAAAAAAAAAAAAAAACAGACAAACAAAAAACAAAAATGAAGCGAACGATAATGGAAAACATTCGGAAATCTTCCAAGATAGGACCACGAAAGGACAAGGTATCCATGCTCAGGCACAGGTCTCACAGCATTCCACAGCATTCATGGAACAGAATTCTTTGGCACACCAATTGTAGCGGTCGCCGTACTTGCAAGCTGTGAATAGGAGAAGGATTTTAATTTAAGTTGTGTTTTTTTTTATTAAATTGAGAATAACTTGGCTGAGGCAAATGTTTAAAATAAATAAATTACTATCTTTATTAAAATTTATTATACTGCCAGCTTTAAAAAAAACATTTGTCGAGATTAAACTCTATTTAAGATTAAATAAATGCTCAAAAGTCATAAATTAAGTGGAATTAAACTATAAGAATCACAAGCCACATCAAAGTGACAGTCTCAAGATCATTATTTACTGACTTTCGTTGTTTCTCTTATTATTCGAGCAGGTTGCACAGCAGGTACTCTCCACCTTAGGGTCGTAGCAGAACCCTAGGTGCATAGTACTGCACCATTCAGCCTTGTCTTTGCAGTCAACTTTCGTGAATTCCAAGACTGCAGTACGAGAGATACGTTTGAAAATATCATACCATTTAATCGTCCATCATTGCCATCGTCATCGTCATCATCGTCATTATCTAGCGATTGTTAAGACAAAAGTTATAGTACAAGAAACGCGAAGTGAGATTAATGATGTACCATTTCAAGGATGTAAACATTCATAGGCATCATTACCATCATCAACATCATCACCACCATCGTCGTCGTCGTCATCGTGGCCATCATCATCATCAATATCATAGCTTACGGGCTTTTCCTTTGAATTTGCTGCAAGTCCTGCAGCAATTTTCTGCCACAACCGTATCCTTGCATTCTTCTGGCCCTTGAACATAAGTTCCGCACCAATCGACCTTGTCACCGTATTCGCAGTCTGGATGAATGATTAGTAATGCAATTTAATGCATTTTGTATTGTTTTATAATGCAATTTAATGCATTTTGTATTGTTTTATAATGCAATTTAATGCATTTTGTATTGTATTGTTTTGTAATGCAGTTTGTGATGCAACTTGTACCTGTGCAACATATGGTATTTTTACAATGCAATTTATGTGGCATGGTATTTTTTAAAAAATCTATATTCTATTAAATTTCTACTTCATATAATCGTCATTGCATGAGCGTCTCTAACTCTGTATATCTTATCGACATTACAACCTCTAGACAATCCGATGTATTTATGTAGCGCTCCCGCATAGGAATAAGTGAACTCCATAGTAGAATCAATACATAGTTCCCACATTGGCTCGTGCAACAACCTTTCTAAGTACATGCTGCTCTCAAAAATTGGAATTTTAAAACATATTAAAAAAAAAAAACAAATATAAATTTAAGAAAATCTCTGCAAAAACGTATCTGTAACCCACTAGCAACGGATGAATTGTAGTACTGAGAGCAGGTGCCACAGCAGCTACTTTTATAATAGTAGCATTCCCAGGACTTGATCCTCTTACAGTAATCAGCCTCGTCTCCCTTAGGACATGATGGCACAACTGAAACGTCATCATCATCATCATAATTATTATTATTATTATTATTATTATATATTTTTATTATATTTTAAATATAAAATTTTGGACTCAGATACAAATAAATTAAATGCTATGTTATAACCTCATTCAGAGTAAACAACTCTTACAAGTTTATTTATAATTCTTACAATTTTAATAACAATTTTCACAATTTTATTTTCAATTCGTACAAATTCACCGATATTTACAATCTTATTGCAAACAATTAATAAATTAATTAATTAACTGATTGATTGATTGATTGATTGATTGATTGATTGATTGATTGATTGATTGATTGATTGATTGATTGATTGATTGATTGATTGATTGATTAACTGCCAATAATCCTAACCGAAATTCGGGGTGAGGTATTTCTTGCACGTTGAGCAACAATATTCTGCAACTTTTTCGTTTTTACATTCGTTGCCACTTTGGATGTACGAGGAACACCAGCTGACTTGGTCGCCGTATTCGCAGCCTGGGATTATAAATAATAAATATTTTTATCATTTATGATTTTATTTGACAAAATATTGTTATTAATGGTATAATTATATTTTAATTTAATATAATATAATGTTACATTGACCTCATATGCTATATTATTGCAAACATTAATAATTTTTATACAGCTATTATGATTATTATAATAATAGAGCATTTAAAATAATAATAATAGGGTATTGTCATTGGTATTGTTATTCTTCTTATTATTATATAAATAAAATCGTTTTCGGAGTGTAAAATAGAATCCATTGTCTAACCGACATTCTCTGGTTTGTAGTATTGCTTGCAAGAAACACAACAAGTTTTGTTAGAGCCGTAACAATCTGGAGGGCTGATGGTGGAGCACCACGAAGCCTTGTCGCCCTCGGGGCAACCGATACTTGACCAGAGAGGATTGATCGTAGTGGTTGTGGTAGTTGTCGTCGTTGTGGTCGAGGCACGTAGGCCGTTGATATAGCTTTCGCAGGTCTTGCAGCAGTCGTCCCAGTACATTTTGATGGGGCAGTAGTCGTTATTACACGAAGGATTTCTGTCTCCATATTCGCATCCTGTTTGAATTCACGGTTAAAAGTTAATTTCTTCATTAATTAATTCTGTCTTAATTTCAATCGAAAATCGTCCTAACTAAAATACTTTAAATAGCTGTTGCTCTGCCATCTTTGTTGTGTCTAAATACCTCAACTATTGTTATAAACGATTGGTTTATAATGGCTTTTAATTCATCTTTAACTATCGCAAGCATTACCTGTATGATTCTTCCTGTAAGTTGAACAAGTCTGGCAGCAAAGAGTACCGGTACTCCCGTAACAATCCGTGGGCTTAATTCCATTACACCAACTGACCCTGTTCCCGTATCTGCAGTTCGAAATTGGCAGATTGAGTTCCAATTGCTTGCACTTGGCACAGCATTTGTCTCTGTAGTAGTCGTCATAGCACAAGTCCGGACTGATGTTGGCACACATGTCAAGCTTGTCACCGAATTCGCAGGCTGAAAGGAGATTTATTTTTATCTGTTAATTACTTTTTTATATGATTTTTGTAAAATAATTTAGAGGAGCATTTATTTCTGACATTCTTAAAGCGCTTCATTAAAGAATAAGACTAGAATTTAACTTAAAAAAAAAACTTAACAAGACAATAGGTAATTTGTTATAGTGATGTATTAATAATAATAGTAATAATAATAATCTATATAAATAAAAATGCAATGTGTGTTTGTAACATGCAAATGTTCTCTGAAAGTACTTGACCAATTGCTTTGAAATTTTGATACAACATAGTGCTCGATCAGGGGAGTGTTTGTATATAGGTTTCATATATGTGCCACAACTATATCGTGTAAAAATACGCTTTTTTCGCAAATCCGGCCATCTTGCCACGACGACGTCACGGCCTAATCTATGTAAATAAACTTTAGCGAGACATTAAAAAGCTTAAAATATCGTAATAACTCAAGCAAATTTGTGAAATTGTAAAAATAAACATATTTGAAAATTTCTTTCTTATAAAATTAATAATCAGATTGAGCCACAGCAACGCGTGGCTGGGCACCACTAGTAATAATATAAGTTTTTATTATAACATAATGTAATTAATTAATTAAATGCTTCTAAACCAACTTGGAAAGTTGTTATTGGCTCTGGCAGCGCAAGAGGCACAGCAGAGATCATTGTAGTACTTTTCATAGCACCTGGAGGGCGCATTCTTGGCCATCCAATCACAGCTGATCAATGCCCCATTGAGTATGAACTTGGCTTTGAAGTCACCGTAGAAGCAGGTATCTGGAGGAAGTTCATTGCGTTTGAATTTAAGACACGTTTTTGTTTTTTTTAAAATAATTTGATGGAATGGTTTTGTAATCAACTCTTAATCTTTAATTATATCTAAAACGGAAATTTAAATTTATCCAATTTTCATTAATTCCGATTAATTCCGTCATATTCTTTGTGAACAAAAAATCAATCAATCACCGAGTAGGAAATATATTTTCAATCAAAGCCATTTTTCCCTAAACATCAACTCTCTAGATCATCTTAGACTCAAATTACCTGGTCCTTTTTTGGCCTTTGGATCGACTGTACAGACCGATCTAAGACACCAGGCGCCATTTCCGCAGGGCGTGCCCTCGAGTGCCCTTTGTTCGACCTTTCGAAAGCAATCGTTGAGCTTCGGACTCCAACAGCTGAGTTCCTTGCATACGAGCGAGTCTCTTTCACCTCCACCCTTTTTTGAAAGAAGAAAAAGATGTCGTTTATGACATTATTTGAAAATAATTGGACTTATGGACGGTTGTGATGATATGGCATAACAATGGATGATGGTGTTTCTAATCATTTTCGACCAAATATGTGGAGAAACAATGAAATAAAGAATCTTACACCACAGTAGTAGGATGAATTCCCAAAGAGCAGACGACATTGGAGGTCAACGTCGTATTTCTGACCTGGCAAAGTATTCATAAAGCCATCGTAGTTTGGATCTTTGTTGACTGCCGAGTTTAGGAGACAATTGTTTTTTTCGCTTTGAAAATTAAATTAAAAAAAAATTAATTTTGTGTTGTAAATCGGTTTATTAATGATTCTGCAATTGCCATAATTTAAATATTTATTGCAAAGCAATTCTTTCTAATTGGTAACAATTCGTTCACGTAGCGCTGCATTCTTTAAGTCAGCCATTTATATAGCGCACTTTTCAAATCTTAATGGCTCGCAATGGCAGTGTCTTCAGTTCAATCTTTGAGTCTCGGAGGACATTAAAAACAAATAATTAATTAAATTAATAAACTCTAATAAACAAATAGTAAAATTATCTTTAAACTCACTTGTCCAACTTCTGAATGTAATCCTTAAAGTATTGAATGGAACAGCTGGAGAACTTGTAGGGATTGTAAAACGTGGCCTCAGTCAATCCTCCAGGAGAACTGGCCATTATGAACTGGTCTGTTGACTTACAGTCGTTGGAGGCTCCGTCGTGAAGTGCTCCCATGCTGTTTATGGATGAATTTTGAAAAATTTATTTATAATTACTTTAAAAAATTTAAGTAAGCGCTGTAATTAAATGTAAATGTATTTTAATCTTCAAATAATTTTGTATCATTTGTCGATTTAATTTTGGCATTAGAGTATTATGGTATTATTATATGGTATTATAGTATGAGTAATTATTAGCAATTCTAAGACTTACTTGTGCCCAATTTCATGGGAAGCTGTCTCTATGGTGGCGTATTGTCCGTAGTCCTTGTTGATGGACAAACCTTTGAGGGTACAAGTGGTACCGATGTTTGCCAGACCAGTGATAGTATAGTATCCTTGATTTCCTAAAGCCTTCATCTCATAGCTAAATTTTAAATTATATTTTAATTAAATAAATTAACTATTAAAAAAAGAAATGTCTTTTAATTTTATATGTATTATGTAATAATAATAATAATAATAATAATAATAACAACAATGGCAATCTAACAAAAGCATGTAACAACAACAACAATAATAATACTTATTATAATAATAATAAATATAACCACAATATCACTCACTCGGTGAAAAGCGCAGCAGAATCAAAAGCCGGAAGCTTCGAATCGGGTCTTTTGGCTTCTCTTTCGATCCATCTCTCGAATTCATTTAGCGCCGAATACACATTCAAGGCGTACTCACCGCTGAGTTTGATAGACGGAAGTTCGGTGAATGGCGAGTCATCTGGCGTCTGAAATATAAATTTTTTAAATTATTAATTTTACATTATTAATTTTTGGTATTATCAAACTTAAATCCCCTTAAGAATATTATTGTTAACAACTGTAAATCATAATAATTTTTCATCATTATTATTATTATTATTATAATCATCATCATAATTTACCTGAGCAATGGAATAACCGACTACTCTAACGTAATAACTGCCGTCATTATCATCGATGCTCATATATCTGTCATTTATCTACAGAAAAAAAAGAATATTATTAATATTATTATTATTTCATAATAATATTAATTATTGATTAATTAATTATAAGTATTTGTAATATAAGTATTTGCTTTTCTCGGTAATTCACAGTTGATTGTATTTCCGTTAAAGTTAAAAATGATTTTTAATCAATTTGGAAATAAATTCGAAGAAATTCTAATTTAAATTCATTAAAACAATTTATTTAAATTCCACATTAATTGCTTATAAATTACGTTTAATTTCGTATTAATTTATAAATAAATAAAATCGAATCTATCACTCCAGACATTTTGTTCAACTCACCCCATTAACGATGTGCGTGTAAAAGTATCTTATGCTAGAAACGGCTTCTGATGCTCTCGATCTCTCGTCGGTGGCAGTGCTTTGCATTAACCACCTAGAAAGGATTAATATGATTATTATTTCATATTTATAATAATAATAATAATAATAATTAATATTTCATAAATTATTTCCAGTTTAATTTTTTATTATTAGGTCGCCAAGGTAATTATTATGACTCTAAAAATTGTCTCTTTTTTAAGAAGGATAATCTAAAAAGAAAAATCTAAAGCCATAGGACGGGACATAGGACCCTACAAAAGGTGGTGGAGGGGACCTTGGTTCAGCCCTAACTCCCCTACATTAAAAAAGGACCTCCATAACGACGATGACAGATTTTCCAACCCACTTGTAATAAATGGAATAATCCACTACGATGAAGAGTTCAATTCCATAGTTCCTCTTTCCCTGGAGCGCCATCTCTCGTTTATTGTTGTTGCTGTTGGAGACGTTGGAAATTATTCTCTCCAGGAGAGACATGACAGACTCTCCGCCCGACGTCTGGCGACCTTTACAAAGAAATCGGATAGGCGATTGAAAAATAATTAATATGTAATGATATAATATAAGTAATAATAATTACTGTTATAATAGTAATAATAATAATTACTTTAAGTTTAATCATTAATATAATTTATTAATATTATTTCATAAAATATAATAATAATAATAATTGTTATCGTTGTTGTTATTATTATTATTGTTGCTAATGACGACAAATTAATTTCAGGTTAACGACAACAATAACATCGCCAGTTATTGCGTAACTTGAATGGTTACTTCTTAATTAATATTGTTATTAGTATCATTATAAACGTGTAATTATAACAAATTATTTTTATAAAAAAGATTTTTTTACATTTACCAGTCAATCAATCAATCACCTCTGATATCGATGATGTTAGAATCGTTGCGATCTTGTGATACTAAATAGTCTGTATCATTGATTGTCACCAATCTTGCTCCCTTTTGCTCGACGGGGTACCCCCTGTGGCCATTGTCTGCCCTGATTTGGAACCTCGTTTCATTGGCTATGAAACTGCCTTCCTGTAAGATAGGATTTCAATGGATTTATTTTGAAAGAAAAGGCCAAAAATCTTTACAAAGGTTCGTTGTTAAATTTGAACAAAAAATTTGATGTCAATTCTTGTCAACAAAAGCGTCCTAAATTGACGTGTATTTTTTTATACTGAGTTAAATAATAAATCAGATATAATATTTATTTTGCAAATACGTGTGTGAAAAAGTGCATTGTGTATTTTCGTAATGCTAGATCAAAGCAATGACAATCATCATCATCATCGACATCATTGTCGTTCTTATCAGGGTCTGAACATTCTCTTACCAATTATAGTACCAATCGTCATTCGATATGATATAGTACTCGACGAAGTTATTTGTTTATTATGTTCTACAATTTCATTTTCAATGCGATTGTTAATGACCAATTCTGATTATTGTTATATTATTATTATTATCTGGCCCTAATTGTTGCTTCATTAAATGTTAATTGGATTTTAATTGGCTGGACAGTCTTTAACAGTTAAAATTTATCATCAGGTTGCAAACTCATGACGTATGACAATTAACAATCGATTTAACCATTAAACATTGTTTATAGTCACTGGAAGATGTTAGGCTTACTGGCAGTATTCTTGTACCAAGATAATGTTACGATGTAGCGATGGTGGTGATGATGATGATGATGATGACGGTGATGATGATGATTGTTCGAGGTGTAAATGTTCAGAAAATTCCCTCAAAATTTCAATTGAAATACGATATAAAAATGGAACAGAAATAGGTTTTTACGGTCTGCAAAATAATGGACGGGACGAAACAAATGCATTTCAAATGGCTAGAAACGTGATCGGCATTTGAACATAATGTGGCAGGGCATAAGTAACCTTAGGATTGCGATGTGAGGACAAGATGGGGTTAAAGTTAAGGTTAGAGGTTAGAGGTTAAAACTTGAACCTACGTAAAAGACCGTGGTTGTTCCGTTGACTATCTTTGTGACTACACTCATGGAAGCATTGGATTTAGGGTCACTGTATACGCTCCATTCCTGGAAAATTTAAAAAAATGTTTTTTTTTTAAATTTATTATTTAAATAAATTAATCAAAGGGAAGGTTTAATTTTTATTTCTATTTTAGACGAGTTATTATGAAGCGGGAAATACCCGGCATAAAATCGTTTGTTGCTAACAGTGAGATATCGAACAAGTAGCTTGAATGTTAACAATTACATCGAGGGTAATAGTAGGGAAATATATATAAAATAACAATAAGATAACAATAATAATAATAATAATAATAATAATAATAATAATAATATTAATAATAATAATAATAATGACAAAAATATTTGTCATAATGTGTTTAAAGTTTACTTTAAAGACATCACGTTTATTTAGTTAAGTTCTTGTAATGATCTTGTAAATTTATATAAAAAAACGTTTTCTTCGACAGTTTAATGATTATAATAATATTAAAATAATAAAAAATAATAACGTTAAAATAATAATAATGTTTAAATATTATTAAAATAATAATAATAATAATGGTATTATTAAAATTATAATAATATTATTATTAAAATAAGAAAAATTGCCAAAGTTTTAAACCTCAGTTTCTTCGGGCTCCCAATTTTCAGGTTTTCCTCTAAATTTGGTGAGAACTTTGATATTCTGAGTGAAGTTATGTCTCTTGACAAACTCCAGTTTTACAGATTCGTTGGATCCAAGTGGCAGATCCATGACTATTTTATGTGGCAGCTTATCGTCGGGTGAGGATTCGTGCGGGCTGTCCTTGTTCACCCATTCCACGTTCGCTGTACGATTGGAAAGTGTTTGTTTGAGGCTTCGAGAAGTGTTGAGTAAATGTTTTTTTTTTCTGTTCTGTTTTGTTGATTTGTCAATAGTTTTTTTTTTCTATGTGTGGGTCGCATGACAATGACTTTTGTACGTGACTGGTTTTTTTTTGTGTGTGTGTGTGTTTGTATAATCGAATGAGCATTGAATATAGGGACGGCTTTGTAACGGAAAATAATAAGAATGATTTGTTAAAAAATAAAAACAAAATTATTCTACCTTCTCCTTTTGATACGTAGCACCGTTTGACTGTTTTCTTTACTAACTTTTTATACCTGTTATTGCAACGAGACGTGCCATTAATAATTTTATACCGGGTTATACTAATACTAACTAATTTTAATAACCCTGTGCTATTGAAATAAAAGCATGCAGTTAAAATTATCAGCAATTGAGGGTGAAAATCGAGTAAAATGTCAGAAAAAGCATCTTTAATTCTTTTAGAACTTACCCAGTGCCGTAACATTTGGCCTTTTCATCGGCACTGAAGATTCCTATATGGTTGCAAATGCTAAGCTTTTCATCGAACCAGGTTCCCGGGGCACAGCTTTGAAGGACTGATCTTCCGTAAACGCAGGTGTGATAGCGAGAGCAATTCGATGCGTCCGCGACTAGAGTACCCGTTGGCAAACCGCTACACACCTCACTCCCTGAGGTCGGACCTAAGGGTTGTTTGGATTATTTTTTTAAACTTGTTTTTACTTATTTTCACTGATCATTTTAGATAATTACAAATCAAATTGCGAAATTCTCTTCAAGATAAACGTTTAGACAGACTTTAAGTTAAAAAAAAAATGTTAGCACGAAGATCTGGCTACAATGTGTATATATGCGTCCAATGGCTTGTGAAATCTTAACAATGCGAATAGAATTCTCTGAAGACCTCCCATAACTGCTAATACAATCGATTTTGTAATAAAAATCGTTCAATTAGAATCATTTCTTGGAAATGAGACCTCTTTAAATATCGCTTAAGGTATTAAATAATTACATTTATATAATAGCTATCAATTACAAAGAAATTCGTGCAGCTGCCATTTTCTGGATTTCTAATTCCAGGAATCGTATCAAGTTCATAACGATATTATCCCAGCTCCATAATACCATAATAATAAATCTAAACGTACAGCAATTATCTATTAATTCGTAGAATCCATATTCTCACCTATTGATCTCTTGTTCACTGGTGAGCAAAAGGCAACAGAAATGAAAAACAGGAAAACTGACAACGATTGCATTCCCATGGTTTTTCTTTTTCCAAGAATTTCTTTTCACAATTAGAGGAGATTTCGAAGAGAGTCGAAGTCTTCTTGAATTCTTCCAAGTAAGGTACGAATGTCTTTTCTCGATAAGCCTCAAGAAATCTGCAGAGTGACAGAAGTGAAAGCAATATAGTATAGAATGAGATATCACGACGCACTATCCAGTGCTTCGTTGAAATTCTTGGTGAACAACTGTCAGGTCAAGTAACCTTTTAAGATTCTATATCTATGTATGTCGATCACGACTTACGCTTGTGAATAATCGTATGCTTCAATTGAGGCAAATTTACCAAATTTACATAGCAGAATGGCTAACAATTGTTGCTAGGTGAAGTTAAATCAAAGAATTGTGGGGAAACTTTCTCAGGCCGCTTTGTTGCGGCAGATTTCATTCAATATTTATGAATTTAGAATAAATATTTTCAGAAATTGCTAGACAAAAAAAAAGAATATATACTAATATAATATAATAATAATATAATAAACCTTGTCTTGCTTGTTAAGAGTAGGACAGTGAGTCTTTATAAACTAAAGAAACGTTTAACAGAAATCGACTAATACAATAAATAAATAAATATTTAAATACGTTTGACTATCTAACACGATAACTTAAAATTTTCACTTTAGTTTAAGTTACAAGCTCTGAACGCAGAACCTGTCTACCTCAGCGGTTTTATTGGCACCGATAACGGATGTTTGTTAATAAACAGGTTGTCATAGCATTTCTATGACTTTGCCTCAATTCAGTTTCGTCGAAGTGATTTGTATAACCACATTTTCTCCAATTGTCTTCTAGGAAATGCCTCGAGTGATCTTTGTTAATGACTTTTCTGCTAGTGTAGGTCGATAGATGCTGACTCGACAATTTGGGGCTTGCTATTCGGCGATTGGACTCGCCTTCGTAACTGAATGTCGTATGAATTTGTGGTACCGGAAGCCGCATGGAAGCCGGAAGAAGACCCCGACTAATTTTCTTTTTTAAAGCGGACAAGTTAATAGTGTTTAAGATGTGTTAAAATTTTTTGGCATTTAAATATTATGAATAAATATAGAAAAAATAAATTCTGCAAATTTTTTAAAATCAAAAATTCATAAAGTATATGCTTTACTATTATTATTACTAAGAGAGATTGCTGTATTTTATTTAATTACAATATTTAAATAAATCTAAATAAAAAAATAAATAACGGAATTAAATTATGAATTAAAATGTTTCTCTAAGACGATATAAAAACATTCATGGTCGGGCGTAAGAGGTCCATTAACGTTCTTTTTGTTCTGAAAACGGAAAGTAATTGAAGATTCATTTTCGACCAATTTTTTGAATCACTTCTTCTGGCATTGAACGGGTGGACGATTGAATTTCTATTCAATAAATTCTTTATTCTTTTTGACCACAAACAAACAAACAAATAAATAAATAAAAAAAAAAAAAAAACGATGATTCAATGATTTCAATCATCATAGTCCTTGATTTCGGTCCAATGCTACCTTTCAGATCATGGCTTTTTGTGGCTGATTACTAAGCAGCATTATTTTTGGCAGACTCTTAAGGGGCTTGCAACGTGAGAATTGCACTTTAAATCCATGTAAACAACTTATTTTCATGGACTTTTTGAATTTCTTTTTTTTTAGTTTATGACGAATTCGTTTTGAATTATTAATATTCAAATCTAGGAATAATTACGTTATTATTACGTTATTCTTATTTTAATAATATGAAAATAACTTGATAATGACAAATTTACAAAAAAAAAAATAATAACAACTTAGTTTATAAAAATATCGTAAACAATATCTAGCATATTACATTACGTGCCTATTAAGAATTAATCGCAAAGAATACCCACACTTATTAACGAGAAATATGAAACTTGCATGAATAAACTTCAAAAGACAAAAGTCCATTTCCTACGTAACGTGTGTGTGGAGGCCATCGATTGTCCAGGCCGATGCCACGCGTCACCGATTGTCTTTGATCATTTGTCATGAATCTCTGATGACAGAAGGATGTTCTTGTGTTCGTGAAGTCTAATCACAAGCTTTGATCAAAGCAGACAATCGTTCGTCATTTGTGTCATAATTATTATAATTATCATAATTATATTGCCGGCGATTGAGATGCAACAGGAAATTTGTTTAGTAATCTGTTTGTAGGACTTGAGGCTGCTTATGGCTTGATGTGCAGAATTTCGCTATTTGTGTTTTTTTTTTTAAAGAGTCTGTTCTGAATAATAATTGATTAAAATATTGTAAAGTAATATAAATTAAATGTTTATCTAATCTTGAATGAATTTTATTCGTGAGCAACGAAGTTTGAATGAATTTACTCGAACGCATCCTTCTAAATGATTCTCTTATTTTTATTAATTTTTATCTGAAGTTGCAAAATAAAAATTACTTAAAAATTATTAAAAGACTAAGTAACTAAATGACAATAACCTAAATAACGATTTCAATGCCTCTCAAGTTTCGCTTCAAAAGAGTGAAGGCATTAAGAAAAAATTACAAATTGAGGAAATTAATGATCGCTTGAAATTCTGTCTCGTGCCAAAAGATTATTCATTGCCAACTCACGCATCACCAACAAACCAATTTTATGAACACGATTCGATTCCTTTTGACCTAAAATCGGGAAGAGGCCTTACAAAATGCATGAATTGTCAGTTACATAACGACACCAATTGCGGCATTAACAGGAATTCGACAACGTTTCTCGGAACCCGTCTTACAAAGATTTATAAGTTGACTTTATAGTTTTTACGGTGTCAGTTCAGTTTGAATGCGTTCAGTTTGGACTCATTAAAATCATTAAATGCAATAATCGTTTTATTTTTGCAATTTTTAAATTTGAATCATCATTGTTCAACTTTAAAAGCAAAGCAAAGAGAAATTCTCTCGCTTACCATTAGCTAGCTTCCATAGTGCGGCCATTTCTAAAAGCTGACAGCTACAATAGGAAGAGATTATAGCGGTGTCCAGGTCGTGAGATGATTAAGCCACTAAGGTGATAACACAGCCCAAGGAAGCTGAGTAAGCACAGCTCAATGATTAAACGCTCGTGAGAGAGGCTTGCAAAATGACTTCCAAAAGTACTTTACATACGAATGAGTCTCCTTCCTTTGAGAATTGCTGTCGGCTTCGTCTCGATGTTTTGGCTTTGCTGTCGTGTCAGGCCAATAGCAACGGCTGGCATTGTTGTGCAATGGTTTGGGACTGCTTTGGATTCATTTCTGTCAACAGGTTTGCTAGGTTGCCATGTAAGCTATTAGGAATTACTCCTTTTTTTGGCGTTTTCTAATCAAAATTTATCCCGACAAATTAAAAGAAACAGACAATAATTAGCGTGAAAATTAGCATTTTATTCAAAAATATTTGTAAAAAATAAAATTTTTATATCTTCAAGTCAATGTCAATTGTATGGCCTGCGAAGAGGAACTATTTTTACTCTCAGCTCAAGTCATGATCGCTGTCACAAAACAACAACACGCTTGGATGCATGCGAAGCAATTTCTCAGCCTGTAGATGGCGCTCCGATGTCTTTTTGGAATGTGAATTTTGTTTACCCCAGAATTGCTTTAGAGCATGACAATGAGTCGCATTGACTTGTACCTATCTCGTGAGGTTGTTAATGTATTCTTTAGCAGAACTTCTTGACTCAAAAATAAATTTTAACGTTGGCCCAGGTTTCTGACAACAGACCGCAAAAAGAAAAAAAGATTTTTTGTGCCTTTTCAAGCTTTTCTTTTGTTAACTTGAAAAATTTGACACATAGCTTGGATTCGTTGGTCTAGAAGCAAATATTAAATTAACACATTGTTTATAGTAATTAGTTAATATTATTAATACTAATCCGTTTAGTATATTTAAGTCCTTATTTAATTATTTGTAAAGAAAAAGAAGACATTTTACTGTAAAACTGAGGTATAGTCCATAACACTAAGCTGAAATTCAAGTTTTTATTTTGTAAAATCATGCATAAAAATTTGCAACCAAGTCACCCACGTTAACCTATTTGAACCCACAACTCAAGAAACGTCTCTCTGCAAAGTCTCCCGGCAAATAAGCCGGACTGAGAGAACCTTGCCTTCGTGCCTCGCGGTAAGCCCGGGCCTCCATCTTCATCGTCGGACATTCAGGAATTGTAATCAAGATCTGAGGCCAAGCTCAGAAAGCGAGGCTTCATGTCCAGCGTGGCATTCGTAAGAGACATTCCGTAAAAAGTCGGAAGTTTCCATCCACCCGCGAACCTTTCGTTCACTCGTGGCAATAGCAGCTGGCAGAATAGGACCATAGCCTTGTTGAAATCTCCCACATTGATCCCGGGAATCGGCGGGAAGGCACTGTTCAAGACGAGAGAGAGGCCGGTCAAGTTGACCCGAAGTCTGTCGGAGCCGATGGATACGTTGCCGGTGACTCTGAACGAGAATTTCACCGTCTGTGACGGGCCAACAGCGGCCGGTGCATCCTTGGGTCTCACGTTTAGAACCCCTTGCAGGCTCAGGGCTACACCAGCTGGGGACACGCTGGCCGCAGGGGGTGTTTCTGTCTGGAGCGTCACTGTGGACGGTCCGTCGGTCAGATTCGAGCTGATTCTGAGCTTCGTAGCCATGTCCTACCCGTCAATGACAACGATTATGATGATGAAATTGATGGTGATAATGGATATCCGGGGATTAGGGTTAAGGTTAGGGTTAGTCATCCACGGCTTACTTTCCAAGAGTCGCTCTCTGCCGATATTTTCGACCAGCTGCTGGAGTGGAAAACCCTGAGAGCGCTATTCAGAACTGTTTCGGAGATTGCCCAACCCGCCATGCGATCCAACGGGGCGGCCATATTGGTCGTCTTAAGCAAGAGATTAGTTAATTAATTAAATAATTAATTAATATTAGAAATTGGAAATTGTAATTTCGCTTATCTGAATAAATTGAAACTGAAACTAATAACTGAAACTGCATAATAAATGAATTAGGAAAAACTATTATTATTAAGAAACGCATTATTATTATTATTATTATTATTATTATTATTATTATTATTATATTTTTATTGCTATGCACTAAAATGTCATATTGGTCATCAATAAAAATATTAGTAATAATGATAACATTAACTGCAATGATCAAAGAGTACACGAGACATTATGAAACAATTGGAAACGGCCATCTGGTGACAAACCGGCAAAACGACAGCATCGCTCAAGAAGTTTCCTTTGTGGAAAGTCTTGATGAAGTTCGGACCGAGTAGCGGTTGTTTGTCCATAGAATAGTCCAACGTCAGGTGGTGGTTCAGTTTGGCCAGCATTTTGAGGGCCTGGAGTTTCTTGGAATACTCCCTGGTGACCAGCTGTGTCACGCCGTCGCAGACAGAATTCTGAATGTCCACCTTGATCTGATCTCTGAAGAATCTGCATGTTGATATGAAGACGACAACGGTTTAATGTTTCGTTTAGTGGTAAGTGTAGTAGTTTGTAACTCTTTGAGTATTGTACTGTAATATTGAAAATAATTTTAAATTTTATCGTTTTATTTTGTACTTTACGTGATAGTGATTGTGTGATTACGTGATAGACAGGAGCAGAAAGATGTCATGCCTTGGTTCTGATGAAATGTATCGAAGTTATTTAAAATCAATAACCAATTTAACAAAAATTATTTTAACATATTTCCAGAGCAATCAAAAAATCGAACATTAGCAAGATGGCGACTGAACGAAGTCCAATCATAATTACAAGTAATATTTTTTTCTAAATAGAAAATATAATATTTCATTAATTTACAGTAGATTATTTATTTCTAATTATTAAAAATTCAATCCTCAAAAAATCCATCTAAAATCTCAAGAAGACTGTCCAAGAATCCATAACTCACTGGATGAAGAAATTGTACAGGAATCCAAAGGTGCCTCCGAACTGGGGCATAAACTCCCCGACGGTTGCATTGCAGGAGACAACACTGAGAGCCGGTCTTCCTTTGTCGCTTACGAGATTCAAGACGAGGTCCACGTCTACGTCATCGGCCAGGGTCGAGACCGTACCGTTGTCATAGAGTCTGATCAAGGCATCGGGATCCATCTCGTACTTCCAATCGCAGTCGGTCTTCATTGACATGTCCCTGATCTCTGCCTTCACACCCACGCCGGGTAAGGGAGCGACCGAGACATTTGAAACGGCTATGTCCCTGATCTGATTTGAGTATTTGAAGTTTTTTTTTATAATTACCATTGACTGTCTAAATGCTTCGAATAATTGCTGCGTTATTATTGTTAAATCTTTAATCTTTTTACATGTAATTAAATGTGTTGTTAAAGTTATATAAATGTTAAATTATTAGTATTGTAGATAACACGACAATTATTATTATTATTTCTTGAAATATTTACTAAATATTTGTTTTTCATTCATCTAATCATCGTATTTATTTATTTATTTTTTGACCATGTTATACGATACTCAAATGATTCTAACGCCCTCTGTTGATTAACAAACAACCAGTATTATCTCTGAAAAAGTAGGCAATGGATATCGCATATTCTATCTTCTAATAGCCAATTATTTGTCGAGAAAAGTAAATAATAATAATAATAATAATAATATTAATAATAATAAGAATAATAAATAAGTAAATAATGAAGAATACAAACTATCAGGTTAGACAGTTCAACTTCTGCAGATGTTCCAAAAAAGTGCAGTTCTTGCTTCTTGAAATACTCGATTTTGCTTCCCTGGAGTTCAGTTGTGACTGCATCACGGAGAAAGAATCCAATGAAATTCGTACCGTTTGGTGTGAGAACAAATTCCATTCCAGAATCTCCGAGGGTTGATTCTGAAAAAAAAATTGGAATTTTTAAAAATTAAAACTAAAATTAAAAAGAATAAAATTCAGCAATTTTGATGATATTCTCTATGATTTAAATTGCAATTATTATTATTTTTATTATTTTTATTATTATTATCATTATTGTTATTGTTATTATTATTATTTCATTAATATCTTAAATAATTAATGAATATCCCATCTTAATTTCTGAAATAGATAATTTTTTCTTTTATTTTACAATAATGTCCAGAAATTCTCGCCGAAGATGAAGAAGAGAGCCACAGAAAGGAATCTTGTCCACATTTCAACCATGCTGCTTCACGCCTGGTAAATCTACAAATTTCTATTTAAGAGTTCAATTCCAATTCCAATATTATTATTATTATCATTAATAATTGTAATGATTAAATATTGCCTTACTTGATGAGGCACAAATATCCAAAAGAAATCACCTCAAGTAGTCAAATCACTGCCAAGCCCCAGCGAAGAATTGAAAATTCACCCGAGACAGCAACAATCACTCAATGTTCACTTAACTAGTAAGTCAGACCATAATTTATTTTATCGATTACTGTGATGATGATGATGATGATAGTTGTGTTGGCGATAGTGATGATGATAATGATCTTGATTTTGTTGTGGCTTTTTATAAATACCACGTCTCTATTTTTTTTCTTGCAGTTATTCAAAAGTATCGAATTACAAGTTTGCAATCGGTAATATCTGCTTTTCTAGATATATTTAATTTTGTTTTAGCTATATATCCTAAAACACCGCATATTGATTGTGATGATAAACAAATCCGCCATCTGTCGAACGTTTAATAACATTTGCAGTCTCCCATCAGCAACTCCATCAACATAGCGCAGCCAAGAAAATTTGAAAATTTATTTTGTTTTATAGCTGATATGAAGATTAATAATAAAGGTTATGGTTTAAAAGGGTAGTTATTAAAAATTTTAAATTTCCAATTTTTCATCAATCACATTTCATTCTTCTCTGCTTCTATTGTTTACATAGTGGCCATGCTTGACGATATACACGCATAGCGATCACTCAATGTCAAGGTAACGTTCGTCAGAATGATTCCACGAGTATCTGGCAGCTGAATTCCAGGCTCGAGTTGTTTATTCAGCAAATCCGTGAGAAAATTTAATATGCTCGATATGCCTTCGCGGTTTATAGTACTTGGAATTCCACCGACCTGAGAATTGATAAAAAACGGGGTGATTGCAATCACTGAACCTTTGATGACGTTCGAACGGATGGATGCCACGGCTTTGACACCGACTACGAAACTGATGTAGACCAATTTTTCGGAAGAGTTTTTTTGTATTATTTCGCAGGTTCCAGAAATATTTACGGATATGCCGTCGGAAGAAATGCTCACTCTGGGGACGCCGTCTGAGTGGATGTTAAGATCAAATAGTCCAGTCTTTTCCAGGACAATTGAGTGACCACCGAAAATTTTCTTTGAATTATAAACAAAAAAAAAAAAATTAAATGGTTAAATGTTACAACGTGAATACGATGTGCTTGTAAGGATTTCACTAAACTCTGATGCCACAGCAATTTTTGTAAACAATAGATGGAGCATTCTCAAATAATAAAATTCTTTTAATTGGAACTAATTCATTAGAGTTTTAAAATCAAATCACTGAACCAACCTTTAGATCATCAAAGGTATGGGTGAATGTTCCTCCAAAGAATTTATAAAGGACTTTGAGTGCACTGCTGAGAATGTCCTCAGAAAAGGTTAGCTCAATCATTTCCTCTACGCTCGCTTTCATTGGAATGTCCTGCATAAATTATTGTCACATAAATTATTTATTAATTATTAAACTTTATAAAATAATTTTTTTTCAATCGTCTTAATTCAACAACCGGCTTTTTAAATCACAAGTATATTGCTTTTTAATTTCCAACTCATTCGAACCTCGGATGGAGAATCGTCCCCTAGAAATTTGCCGCTGTGGAAAGTCTTGAAAAAGTTTTTGCCAAAATGAGGGGTCTTCAAAAGTGAAAAGTCAATGGTCAAATATTTGTTTAATTTCCGCTGGAGATTCAGAGCGTCCAATTTCTGAGTTGATTGGCTGTTGACAAAATCCAATGCCCACTGACAAGTCAAAGCTTTCAACTTTGACTTGATGAAACTATTAAATACTCTGTGGAATCAAAAGTTGGAATTTAAAAAAAATAGAGTATTTCAGCTGTTTTGCAGAAAATGTAAATTATATAAAAGAAATCCCTTAAAAATAATAATAATAGTAAGAATAATAATAATAATAATAATATCATTTTCGTAGTTCCAAGAACACTAATGTAAAAGGTCAATTGATCAATAATGCCAACAAAATTCAGGACAAAAGTACATACAACTAAAGAGCAGTGTCAAATAACAAATATCCAAACCAACCTGAGTAGCATATCGTAGACAAAATTTGGCAAAGTACCCCTAACTATGAGCCCCAAATCCGGGGCGTTTATTGAACACTCATTGACGCTAACAGTGGGCCTTCCTTTCAGCATTCCGACATTAACAGAAGCTGCAATGGTAATGTTCCCCGATGCCGTGATAGTTCCCTTATCCTTTGCAGTAAACAACCACAAATCTTTTTTAGAACTCCAGTTACATTGAACTTTTAATAAAAGACTCTGTAGAGAAGCCGTAATGCCCAGTCCTTCGTTCAGCTTCATCCCGACTTTCGGTTTACCAAGTTGTAGGATCTAGTGACAAGCAAGTATTGTTTGCAGAGGCTACGATACGAAATCTTAACTGCACAAAGATGCATCTGAAGCGTACTCTGAAATTAGTCAGTGACACATGACTTAAGCGGTCCGGCAATCCATTAGTTAAGATAATTTCCATCAAATTGTCGACAATTTTCTCCAATGCGCGAAGCAAGCCTTTTTCTGCCAAGGAAATCTGTATATGGGCTTTACCAATACCTGAATAATTATTATCGATTTATCTTCTTATTAATTGTGAAATTTAATTAATTAAAAATATTTTCTAGATTATAGTGGCATATTTACATAATTACTCACCAGAGAAGCTGTGAAAGAGAGCCAAAAAGAAAATGATTTTCCACATGCTTTGAGTTAAGATTTGTGTCATTTTATAATTTAATTGTAACAGTTTTTGTAATGTTTAGTAATGCAATTGTAACTGTTTAAACAGTCATCAGTTATGTTCGCTGTAGATGTCTGTTGGTACATAAATATAAATGATATAACGACGACCTCCCAACAGGTAAGTTAAAAGCCAATCAATTTTGTCTCTAATTTTGCAGGCAAATATTGAAAATATTATAAAAATAAAGAAAGGCTAGATGACATTTAAGATTGATTTTGGTTTTCAAAATGCCACCAGATTTACTTTCATCTGATTTTCCATTTAAGCCGAATTTTGGTTCAAATTTATGAAAAAACACCTCCATCTTTATAAAAATTGTTTAGTTATTAGTAACTTTAGCAGGAGCTTTAACCGAATAATGTCTCGCTAAAGTTTGTTCGTCGTTAGGCAGTGACGTTATCTTGGCAAGATGGAAGGATTTTCGAAAAAAGCGTATTTTAGATGATGTAGTTGTGACATATATATGAAACCTATATACAAACACTCCTCTAATCAAGCACTATGTTGTGTCAAAATTCGTTAAGTACTTTCAGAGAACATTTACATGATACAAACATACATTTCATTTTTATTTACATAGAGATAATCTTTAATTATATACATTCACGTATAAATGATATTTATAATTTCTTTGTTGACATGAAGTTGACAAATGATACATTGTCGTAAAAATGTATGTTTCTTATTTTGAGCTATATTGAGAGCAAGTCATGAATATCAAGATTAGATCGATGTCGGTTCAATTCGGTGCCACCTCATACTTATGATATCTAGGTGGGCCTACCGTTGTTCATTAATAATTGTTGATTCAGAGAATGTCTTTGAAGTAAAATTGCTCATCTGATTTATTGCTTGTCAGTGCATTAGCACTGAAAAAAATGTAAATAAATCCTAGAATGTGAATTTTACGCCGGTAATCGTGAGAATATCCATAACTGTCGGAACATTTGAGTCTCAGCTAGCGCCCTTAAGTGTTTCCTTAAAAAAAATTGCATAATATTTTTAACTATTTTTAAAATTACGAACAATGACGTCTCTGTGCTTCTGAAATTACTCTATGATCCAACCTCCATGTTAAGCCCCTTAAGATATTTTTATACTTAAAATTACAGGTGTTCAATACCTTAGATTATCTCTCCGAGATTCATTGTATAATTTAGAGCAGAGAAACAAAAATTCAATGAGTTTCATTAAGAAATTTATTTTATTTTAAGAAGCAGAAGCAATTGCAATAAAATATGTATGATATAATTCATTTATATAACACAATCTCAGCCGGTGATTTGCAGATTCTATACGTGATAGGTGCTTCTTATCATTGTTGTTCGTAACATTTCAATTAACAAATAAATCGTTTATAAGCTGATGAAGCCGTAAAACTTGTAAACATAATTTTTGGTCTAAAGCGTTTGTTCCCACTAAACTAAAATGTCATTTCATGAAATTGATCCTCTTCAGTACTGGATTTATCTGTTACTCTTCTCTACTTGCCTTCTGTTAGGGCACGTAGCGAACATTGGCAGAGGCGCTCAGGTATCTGGCGTTCAGTGACAAAGACGAATCTATGAAGCTGACGCCTTGGACATTTGGCAAAGGCAGTCCTTTCGTAAGTTCTTCATTTATTGAGGGACGAATGAGTTCCAAAAGTGCCTTAATGCTTTCAGTGATAACCGAATTAGAAGCATTGGGAATTGGAGGAGTGACTATAACTCCGGACGGAACGATGGTATTAATGGTGCCTCTGAGAACGTTCGAAACAATGGTTGCCGAAGCATCAGCGGTCAGCACAAACTGAATGGTTAAGAGAGTCTTTTCGGGTTCACCTGGAGTCTTGGATATGATCTGGACGACACCGGAGAGATTGACTTTGATTGAATTGATCGCAATCATAACAGTAGGAGCGCTGTTTGCCTCGACTTTCACTACGAAAGGTCCGTTCCCGTAACTGGCATTGAATGGAAGGTCTCCAGCAATTTCCTGCAAACATGACTCAAGATTACAAGTCTAAGAATATTAAAGAAACAACTAAAGGTTTGCTTATCTATTTTCAGTCAAATAAAGGTCGGACTTAATAGCCTTTAAATTAACATTTTGAAATCTTTTATTTCTGTGAAAAAGATAAACGAAAAAAAAAAAGAAAAACAAATTAATGTCATGCTAACACCCCAAGTATTGAATGTATAAGTATATTTGGCAACTCCTTTATTATAGAGCACTCTGAGAGCACTGTTGAGGACATTATCAGAGATTGACAAGGCGACCATTTTGTCTGTCGACGTTGTCATGGATGGTACCTGCATTTCAAAATAATATTTTAATTAACTTCTTAAAACTGATAAAAAAATACTTTATTTATTAATTTTTATTTTTAGAAATTGACTATTGGACATATTTTTTCTATGTTGTATCGTTATCCAGGTACTCAGAATATCGAGGTCAATGAAGTCAACATAAGAGTTAAATTAATATTGCAGCTAAATTCTCAGAAAGAAACACTTCAGAAGATATATATCCTATTATAGTCAACTAATATTATATTTATTATTATTAATATTAAATTTAATAATATTAAATTTAATATTACCTGATCAACCACAGTGTCGCCGATGAACTTTCCTTTGTGGTAACTTTTGAAATAAGTTGATGAAAATATCGGAGCTCTGGCAAGAGAATAGTCAACGGTCAGATGTCTGTTCACTTTTGCCTGCAGGTTCAGAGTCGCTAATTGATTGGCGCCGTTATTGTTGATGGCTTTATTGACAGAATCGCAAATAACGTTTTGCAGCTTTGATCTTACGGTGCCCTTGAAAATCCTGTTTGAAAATTTTACAAGAGGGATTGAGTGTGAGTTTGTTTTTAGTAATAAGTGATTTATAATTATTTAATTGGTGTATAGTTTAGAATTTATCATAGTTGGTCGAAAGTTTTCTTTGTTACTCACGAGATCAGCAAATTGTAGAGAAAGCTTGCCCAAGTTTTTCTCGTTTTAACGTTCAAATCCTCCAGGTTAGCCGAGCAATCGGTAGTACTGATGGTGGGTTTACCGTTGCCATCACTACCTACTTTGACCGATACACTTATGCTGGCCTTGGCTGAAGCCGAAACTTGTCCACTATCTCGAATCTTAATGAACCACACCTTCTTAACATAACTGAAGTCGGCCTCTGCACTGATTGAAGCGTCCGAAAGCAACAAAGTAAGACCCACTCCACTGTTCAGATTCACCGTAGCTGATGGCTTAACGAACTGAGTGACCTAGGGTTAAGTACATATTTGTTATTTTTAACACTTGTTATTATTCTATGAGACATTTGTAGCCCCTGTAGCTCTTGCGCACGGAGCTATATAAATGACGTATTATTATCATTGTTATTTGTCTACTTACCCTAATATTCGAGAGCGACAATTGTCCATCTATATTTGGAATAGTCTTCGTTGCAAGATCTCTGGCCAAAATATCCACTGCTACTCCCGCTGCAAAATTTAGGCCTTTGTCGGACAAGGAAATCTCCACATTTCCCTGGGCTGAATTAGTTATGATTAAAATTAATTACTTATTTTACGAATACATTCATTAATGTTTTAAATCAATAGCTTCTTTTAAGCAAATAACTAGTGATAAATGAATTCAGATCAACTCATGGAGATAAAAAAAAAGAAATTAAGAGCAAACCGGAGATGGAGTGAATTACTGCAACAAGACACAAGACTAAAACATTGGTCGTCATCGTGCTATGCTAGTGCCTTTACGGCGAAGAGAATCCCTTTTATACTTTCTTTGAACTTCTCAGTGGTAATTCCAGACAGTTTTAAGCCCTCACGAATTTCACGAACAATGATCTTTGTTATTTGTACAGCTGAGAATTTCAAATAGCACAAAAATAAGCATTAACATGTTAGTCTTTTTTTGCTGTTATTCATACATTTGTAATATCTTTGCTTTTCACAAACCCACGCTCTGAAAGATTGGAGGCTTATAGGCTTATCAATCTAACTCGGATGCAGTCACTTGGCGCTAGTCCAACCAAGCCTCAGAGAATTGTTTTAATTTGTTCGATATGATTAAAAGACGGACAAGTGATGCTGGCTTTATTAATGTTGTTATGTAATAACAAGTAATAATTAATATAATTATTATAATTATATACTTATTCAGGATTTGGAGTGCATGTTGACCGAATCGGTAAATTTCCCGCGAAAGGTGATAATTAGATAGGCTAGATAATTAGGACAACAGTGGGGTCTGATTCTATGGTTTGCTATCGAATGTAAAATTACAATTTTTGAGGAAGTCGTAATTGTTCTAACTGATAACTTAATGAACACTCTCTTCAGATGATTCCAGTTAAACTCTGCACTGACTCAAGCGTGCGAACTTGCCAAAGTAAGTACACTTTAGATGTTTCTCTTACAATTAAATTTGAGTATAATCTAGCCATTATATTCAATGAATTCTAAAGTGAATTTGTTTATTTTTTTTTAAATCTAATCGTTTAATTTTGTGATTTGCATTGAACAGGATGTCAGCCAATGGTCAATAGATATAGCATAGCATAGTAAAGTTCTCTATAGAAGAATATGTAACAATGTATTTAACACCTAACAGCTAATTCTAATTATTTAACACCTAATTCAGCATATTAATAATTCGGTATTTAAAAATATAAATTCGGTTAAAAAAAACAAATTAAAAGAAAAAAAGATGTTTAAAACAGATAATCAATTTTTAACCATGCAGTTACAATTAAGCATTAATCCGATTAAGCAACATGGATGGACACAAATTACTAAAAATAATAGCTTTCTTTGATTGATCTATCAAGGAGATGTCTTTCTTCTGATATTCACTTCTGCTTTATACTGTTTAGACTCTTTTCTGGCTCAAATTAAAATGTTTTTTAGACCACACACTCAAGAAACTGAATTCTGAAATTTATTTTTATCCAAACTGTATTATTATTACCAGATATGGAAATAAATCAATTTTATCTAAAAATACTGTTCGTCAATATTGCGAATAAACAATATGTTCAATCTTTATAATTTCATATACAGTTCTAAGTCTATCGTGGTTCATTTAGGCTTTCAAATGCCCTTGACACGTTCAAGGTAAGTAACGGACGTTGGATGAGGCGCTGATATATCTACTGTTGAGCACCAAAGAACTCTGAATGAAGGAGACTCCTTGGACCGTCGGCAGGAGCATTCCCTGGTTGAGTTTGTCGTTTATTTGGGGAAGAATGAGATTCACAAAGGACATAATGCTGGTGTTGATTTCAGACTTATCGGCGTTTGGCAGAGCCGGTGTCACTCCGGTTATGTTGAGATTGGTGCTGCTCACGTAACCTTTAAAGATATTTGAGCTGATGGAAGCCGTTGCCGTGGCACTGAGAGTGAATTTTAGATTCAGCAAAGACGTCGGAGTTCGACCGGATGGTTTGGACATGAGTTCAACCACTCCTGGCAGGACTACAGTTATACCGCTTGTCGCAATTCTGGTCGTTGGCAGCGCGTTGGCGTAAACGTTGACTTCATAAGGTCCACTGCTGCTGCCCAAGAATGGAAAGAAAACTGCTATTTCCTGTGAAATAAGTGTGTAGAATTAATTTTTCTTTCTTTACCAATAGGTTTGATTGTTGATTGCTATAGGTTCCATATTATTGCTATATTATTGCTCTCTTATTGCTATAAGGTTAACCAAAGAATCTATAGTAAATAATATTTACTCAACAGAGGATTGTTATATTATAAAATGAACTAACGCCCCAGCTGGTGAAACTGTAAGTGTACTTAATGGCCCCGGCACTGTAAAGTACTCTGAGGGCGCTGTTCAAGACATTTTCCGAAATAGAGAACCCGATCATTTTGTCCGTTGGAGTTGCCATGGTAGGTGTCTGTACAATACGAATGTATTTTTTTAGCAATAATTTTAATTATCATTAATAATATTATATTATAATAATTATTACTTATTATTATTATTATAATTAAGCATTAATTATTAAGTAATAGTTAGAGTATTATTACAATTATTTTAGGTAACATTTAAAAGTAATTTAAATGATTATAACTCAAAATCTACAAACCTGATCTACTACTCCATCACCGACAAATTTTCCTTTATGGTAACTTTTGAAAAATGTCGTAGAAAAGATGGGATCTTTGGCGAGAGAGTAGTCGATGGTCAGGTAGTTATTTATTCGAGACTGCAAATTCAGTGTTTCCAATTCTTTGGCACCGTTGGTGTTGATAGCGCTCAATGCTTCCTCGCAAATTTTACTTTCAATCATGCTTTTGATCGAGCCTTGGAACATCCTGAGAAATTATGAGAGTCAAAGAAATGATTAACTAGACTAGAGAGCATGTAAAGTTATAACTAGCAAATGCAAGTTGTTAGGTTTATCATGTTGGCGAGTCTAATTGACCAGTGACAATACTATTCCGAAACTTCCATGGCATCGTAAATTGATAAACTTACGAGATTAGAAGATTGTAAATAACACTGGCAACAGAGCCACCGACTTTGGCATTGAATGAAGCCAATGAAGTCGAGCAAGAGTAGGCATTGATGGTCGGTCTTCCATTGCTACTTCCTATGCGAACAGAGAAACTGATGCTGGCTTTGGCAGTCGCCGTCACACTTCCGCTATCTCGGATTGTAATAAAAAGCACCTTCTTTGAGTAGCTCCAGTTGGCCTCGGCTTTGACGGCAACTCCGCTAAGTGACAGAGTGACGCCGACTCCTTGGTTTATTTTTACTAGCGGCTCCGGTTTTACGAACTCTGTGATCTGATGACGACAATGATGGAAATTGGTTAGAGGGTTATTTTATTTTTACATTTATCAGGTCTACTTTGCTTTAGTTTTACTATTTCAAATTAAAAATTGAAAAATTAATCTGCTTATAAGACAACATACTCTGATATTTGTGAAGTAGCTCGAGTCAGGAATTTTTCTTGTCAACAGGTTTTTAGCCAACAGGTCCATAGCTGTTTTTGCCGCATAATTCAGACCGGTGTCTGACAGAGAAATTTCTATCTCTCCTTGAGCTGGAAAAATAATAAAAAAATTCTTAAACCGATAAAAAGTGCCCAGTTTCTGATAGCCAGTAATAGTTACATTAACGAAAAATTAACTGAAATCCTCACCAAGGCATTGTTGAAGCAAAGCCAAGAGAAAAAGTACGATCAACTTCATCTTCTGGTTGTACTGATTCAAGTTCCAGAGCTTCTGCTTTTATACTTTACTTTTCTTTTCATTAAACCGTAAATTTCCAAAGGTTTTGCGTACTTTCCCTTAGTAATGCGGCCGAAAATTCATTAAAAGTTTTGATTTTCTAAACTCTTATTTGACAATCGTTGTATTGAAAGAAGTAAATTTATTATTTGGTCGGGCGTTGTTTGCTGAATTCAGTGAAAAGAAATCGGTAGGTTGCTTTAGGCGGAAGTATATTGTTGGTGTTATTATTATTATTATTATTATTATTATTATTATATGTTATTATTATTATTATTTTAGTTTTATTACTCATGCATCGTGACAGTTTCAATTGTCGTACGTGATCTACTTTTGCGGATATTACTCATTAAAATTGCTTTTATGATGAAATTATTGATAAGAGACCTATTTATTTGGTTTGAGAAGTTGTTAAAACATCACGACGTAACATTATTTCTCCATGTGAGGGGTAACTAAGTTTTTCATATATTATCCAGGCTTGTTGTCTTAGAGGGGTCTGTCTTTTGGTGCTTAAAAGGAAATTTGTTTTTGCCTAATTTACCAAATTTTAAAAAAATTATTAAAAATGACTTACATTCTTATTTCAGAATTTAAATTTCAAGGAATAGAGGAACGAGAGAATGCAAATTATAGCCGAGGTAAGTCTTTTAAATATTTTTTCCGCAATTTATCGACAAATAATAATAATAATAATGGTAATAATAATAATAAAAATTAAAATTAAAAAAATAATAAATTAAAAAAAATTGAAAGCTTATTCTGCAATAATAATAATAATTATTATTTCTTATTAAATTAAAAAAATATAATAATTATTTTATATTATTATTTGTTTATTTAATTATAATAAATAATTATTTATTATTATGATTGCAGAATAAGCTTCCAATTTTTTTAAATTAATATAAATCGCACCGCTCATTACTTTATTTCTCACATTTATTTTTTTTTTCATTTTTGTATTAGTCATGCAAATAACAAACAGTTGAGAAAGCATTGGTTCAAAGCTTGCTCCTGATTGTTTGTCTGTTTCTATCCACATTTGGTACACATTCTTTGAAATCATATGTGCTTGTGTAACCTTGTGCGTGGGTGAGCGTAAAGCTGAAGTAGATTCCTAATAATCATTTAATAATTCCTTGATATTCGTTTTAATTACTCAGAGATATTTGCTTAAATGTACTTAAATGTGGTTATTTGCAGTATTCTTACAGACATCCGAGAATGTTGTAGCATTATTAAAACACCCGAGAATGGGTTAAAAAGGAACCGATTTTACGTAGACACTAGCTAAAAGAGTCACAATTCCCATAGAGACAATATTTTTGTTCAAAATCTAGCTGTCTCTGTAGGCAGGTTTTATTGTAGGTAACTTAAAAGCAACATGCTGCACTTCATCAACTAAGGTGAAGATTCCATGAGGTGTAATGGACCTTTCAAAGCAATTCCGATCTAATTCTCTTTTCGGTTTATTTTTATTCAGGTTCTAAGATAAGAAATACAAAATAAAATCAGACGAAAGTTTAAATCGCAAGGCTTTTATTCTGACAGCTTAAATTATGTTAATAGAATAAATTATATTATAAATTAAAATTAATAGAATAAAAGATAATATGCAAGCAGAGATATCATCAGTGGGTCCCCCATAATGATCTCCACAAAGTAAATCAAGCAGTTGTTATTATTACTATTATTATTATTGTTATTATTATTATTATTATTATTATTATTATTATTATTATTATTATTATTATTATTATTGTTATTGTTATTATAATAATAATAATAATAATAATAATAATTATTATTATTATTATTATAATATATATTATAATAATATTATTATTATTATTATTATTATTATTATTATTATTGTTGTTGTTGTTGTTGTTGTTATGGTTATTATTAATAATATTATTATTATTATATGTTATGCAAATATGTGCTTCAACCCTCTGATGTTGGAAATTGATAATGGGAGAACGAGTGGTCGATAAATCAATGATGAGCTAAAATTTTTCAACTCTTGACAGATTATTTTGTAATGGAGTATCGTTTGCCAAAGAAAATCATCTTCAAAACATCTATTTTATATTCGAATTAATCATTAACATGTAGGAACATGTCCACAAAAAAGACATTTTATTACGTATCCAGTTTTTTTTTATGGGTATCCTGGATGTTCTTGGTGTTATAGAGTGTTTTGCGTGGAGTTCACTTTCCTCTACGAGGTTCTCGATAGCGTAGAGGCACCTGGAGACGAAAATGTAACCTTAGACATTGCGAAATATGCGCTTGTCATGCCCAGAATCAAGCTGATAAGCAGGGCGATCATATAAGTCCCGTATCTTCTCTGGTCGTGCGATTCTGGAACCGGCGTATAGGAGCTCACATCGAGATCATTTGCTGTATTCATATCACTTTTGGTCTCTGAAAATAAAGCATCGTAGATGAAGCGTGTCTTTTGTGATAGAGCAGATATTCTTAACCTTAAGATTCTTTGTTGATGTGAGGCCAATCGACTGATGTTATTTAAAAAAAAGGTGACGGTTTGTTTGCACACAAATATGTGCATGATAAAATTAAATTCATTTATTTTTCTAAATTCAGTAAATTTAATCCATTTTTATATATCCACTTTTTATAGTATGCACGTAAAAGACAGGCTTATAGAAACACTTTAATCCTTATGTTACTTATACTAATACTGTCAATTTGTTTAGAAATTTTAGCTACGATTAAAATATTATAAAAAGAAAAAGAATAGGGCAAGTTTAAGACTGAAGGTCCATCTTACTGATGATGCAAGTGAAATTGTCGACGCGGGAGTAGCCAGGTCTGCACACACAAACGTACGAGGTTATCGTGTTAATGCAAAACGAGGTGACCATATCGCAAGATCCTACTTCCACACACTCGTCAATGTCTAAAAGCAATCAATAAATGTTTGAGTGGAGAAGTTGAAATGGAAGAAACAACTGACTGGTGATAATTGTTAATAATAATAATAATAATAATAATAATAATAATAATAATAATAATAATAATAATAATAATAATAATAATAATAATAATAATAATTGCTAATTTAATTTTCAATTTAACCCTAACCAAATAGAAACTATATAAATGTATTATTATTATTATTATCATCATTACCATTATTAATATTATTACCTATAATTCAATTATATTTATTAGATATACATGAAAAATAGCAAATATAAAATACCATGGCATGCAGTTGAATGGAAGTATTTAACTTTTTTTGACCCGTTGGGACACAGGCAGTCGTAGGATCCCACCAAATTGATGCAACTAACGCCTGACGGACATTTCGACGGAGGGAGACACTCATCAAGGTCTTGCGATTTGTTGGATTATTTAATAATTAAAATTATAATTTAAATAATATATAAGAGTATTATAAATAAAATTATTTATTCGTAACAAAACAATTCTTTGATATGTATCTCTAAGGTCAGCGCGTGTGAATGAATGTATCGTTTATACTAAGTAATTGTATTGTTTTGTATTCAGTCGATGTTTACTATTAAATAATTTTGGAAAATAGTAAAAAATAAATAAAATCGAAAAAAATCAAATAATTAACGATTTTGTTTATTCATCGTAAAAAATTTGAAATAGAAATTACATTTTCAATATCTTTAAATCTGAAATTGCAATATATATTAACTGAACATGATATTTAATTAAGTTATTAAACTAGCTTTATTTACGTGCTCGTGAACTTTGACATAGAAGGGTTAGGGTTAGGCTTTTGACAAGCGATAACCTGGTTACTACATGTCTACTAATATTAAACAATATAAACAATATAGACAACATTAAACGATGAACCTTCACATTTGCTTCGGCGTTGTCTTGAGTCCTTTCTGTCAAAACCTTCCTTGCAGTTACAATGATAATCTCCAAGTTCATTTACACAATCAGTGGTGCTGGCATCGCAAGTCGTTGTCTCATTACATTCATCGATATCTTGGAAAATGGAAATTAACTCATATTATATTACGATCGTTTTTATTACGAGGTTATTATTTAAGAATTGATAGTAGTATTAATCTAATTCTGTTAAGGACGATATTATTTGATTACAATTTTAGAAAAAAAAAGTTTTGAATAATAAATAATAGAATTTATTATTGTCGTCGTTGGAATTTAACCTGCGCAAAATTTTTCCAATGTCTCGTAATAGCCTTTACCACAGAGGCACGTGAAACCACCCACAATGTTTTCGCAAACTGAATTGTTTAAGCACGGATTGCTAATGCATTCGTCCTCATCTGAACGGTTGAAAGTTAAAAACTGGTTGGAAGACTTAAACAAATTTTAATTTTAAATAACAGTTAAGTAATAAAACGTGGCTGACCACGTTCATTTTCAATGCAATGATCATACGGAGCTCTATCAAACGTGGTAATATATTTTCATATATTTGAAAACAATCTTTATTTACATATCAGTCCTTAATTAATTTACAGAAAAGGCCTTAACGAAGTCCCATCAAAAAATCTATTGGAGTATATCTCAAGGTCTGCTACATTGAGAAAATTGAAAATATCTTAAAATATATAATCCGATATTTGGTAAAACCAGCTTTTCGTACGCGATATACCAGATTATTATAATCTTTTTAAAGCTTATTTTTTTGCTGCTCGACCTTAAAAGAAAATTAATTAAAAAACACTAACGATTTGTACATTAATATCAATAAATATTAAGTTTATTTAACTCTATCTCTCAATGATGCCTACAAATCACCTATGCAAAGCCCTTTGCCACCGATTTTCATGAATCCTTCACTGCAGTCGCACAAATAGCTGGAAACCATGTCCATACAAGTTTCAAATTGGCCGCAAGTTACGTTGATACAATCATCGATTTCTGAATTAAGCGAGCAACAAATATTACGACGAATGTAAAGCTACGTGATGTATTTCTTATTGTTACAAATTGGAGGTCTGATTAATCATGGAACTCGTTCAGGTGACGTTTGGTACACAATGGGTAATGAATCATTGATACGTTAGCAATGGGCCTCATATAGCAACTTGGTCTAGTGAATTACTAGAGATTTAAAAATGAAATTTAAAAATAAATTTAGACGGAAAGAACATAGGAAATTAATTATTTTAAAATCATAAAAATTTAAAAATATTGAATAAACTTCACAAATTTTAACTAATCATTAATCGATCAAACGCTAAACTTAGTTTGATAATGATTTTTGAAATGCTTCCAAGACAAGGAGTCACTTATAATTTTTATAATATTGTATTGTTATAGGTGATCTTTTATAATTATTATTTATTATATAATTAATAATAATTATTATAAATATTATATAATTAATTATAATTTTAATTAAATTATTATGCTCACTCTCACATATGCCGGCAGTTCTTAAGAAATCTTCTTTGCAGTCACATCTGTAGGTTCCAATAAGATCAGTGCATAATTCATTCTCTTGGCACGTAGCGTTTGCACATTCATCGATTTCTATTTGAGGACAGCAATTTGACTAGTTATACAAAGTAAGGAGATCGCTGTTATATTCTTTATAACTAACTGTAAGCTATATAATTAAATATAATAATTTCTCAACTGGTTTTAAAAATTTTAAAGTTGATAATATCAAAAACGAAGCTACGTTAAGTATTATTACTTCGTAATTTTTCAAATTCTTAAGTTTCAGAAATGAAATGTGCCCATTCTGGTTTCAAATACATGAAATGATAGTTTCAAGTTGACCATCAATGACTAAGTTTAATTTAGCGCAGTAATAAGTAGACAATGTTTCATAAATTAAGAATTTATATAAAGCCGTACAATTGTTTTTTTTTTAAATAAGGTAAATTATATATACAACAGTGAATAAATATAAATAAATAGAATATCTCCTTTTATACATTTCAATTCTTTCCTATTTAAATAGGAAGCAACAATACTGAGACAAGTAAGACTTATGGCAGCAATCACGTTCACGTCACAACAGCCTGACCATTGATGTTCGACCAGTGAATCTTAAGAAATCTACCAAGTTTTCATATAACTATTAGCTGTAGCACGTGGCAGCTCATGGAAGCTACAACTAATAGTTACCAATAGTGATTAAGTTCCGAGTACGGTTCTGTAACGGTCGTATAGAGTAACATACGCTCACAGTACGAACTGTTTCTAGTGCCCATAATAAAATAAAATAAATAGTCTTTACTATTCTGCTTCTCGTAAAACAGTATAATTAAGAATGGAACTGATAATCTAGAATTATCTATTACGTTTAAATGAAATCAGAAAATTCACCATGGCAAATGTCTAGATTTCCTTTATAGTAACCGAATTCACACTGACAATAATAACTTCCCAGATTGTTAACACAAGTCATATTCGGACCACAAGGATTATTCTCACATTCGTCTGTGTCTGCAAGAATAAAGATTGATCAAAATTGAGAAGCAGGCTGTGACTAGGTATAGCCATCACTCAATATAATATAATATAATATAATATAATATAATATAATATAATATAATATAATATAATATAATATAATATAATATAATATAATATAATATAATATAATATAATATAATATAATATAATATAATATAATATAATATAATATAATATAATATAATATAATATAATATAATATAATATAATATAATATAATATAATATAATATAATATAATATAATATAATATAATATAATATAATATAATATAATATAATATAATATAATATAATATAATATAATATAATATAATATAATATAATATAATATAATATAATATAATATAATATAATATAATATAATATGCAACGTATTATATAACCTTGACATCCCATGGAACTGTCTATGTAAAAACCTTTCTTGCAAGTGCAAAGCGCAAAGGTCATGGTACATTCCTTGCATTGGCAATTGGTACAATGAAACGAGTGAGTTTGGCATTGTTTATCTCCACAGTTGCCGTTATCTATGGCACAATCTGCAAGAGAAGATCATAGATTTATCACATCTCTTATCACATCATATAGCCGACACATCGGCCTTTAATTTGGGTGGAGAGGTGGGCTGAAGGAGGTAATGATCTTATCACATTAAAATATAATATTAGCAGGTCAGATTTCATTATATATCGATTACAATTCAAACACATAAAATAAGGGTGACGTTCACAAAGAAATCCTGTTTTGCCTGATACTTTATAAACTATAACATCGTAAATTCATTGATTTTCCTTTACTTAATTTGCTTATTCAGTTAATAATATTATAAATTTAAAAACTCTCGATTTTTCCATCGAATTTCCACCAGCTAAATCAGTTACTTATTATTTCGCAGTTCAATCCAGTCCTTCCATCAGAGCAATTGGGACAAAAACCCTCAAAGTATATGCATTCCCATATGATATCTTTATCCGTCAAATGCTTTTCTTTCACTTTAATGTATTGAAACAAATTTATAAATATTATTATGTGAAATAATGTAACATTTATGGATTATCTATATTGCACCGATAGAGGTAGCGACTTCTTCACGGTGACTTTATCTTAATAATCGCTGTTTTATAAACAACTCAAATTGGTCAATTTGCTATACTAGCTTAAGCTTCATTTTCACTAATTTCACAAATACAATTGGTAGTTACATCTTATAAATACAGAAACGTGATTCACGCCTCCATAGGCGAGAAATTCGCTTTCGTTGTAAATTCCGTTGTTGCATGCATTCAATTCGGCTGGAATAAGTTTGCGGGTATCGTCAATGCAAAGACAATTCCTTTCCTGCGAGTTTAAATTCTACATTATTAAATGAATTAATGCGTCAGCGATTCATAATTTAACATCAACAAAGATCAAACGTCAGCAGTTTTAAAAAGTTTCTAAAAGCAGATATTTAACAATTTGAGAAATATGGTATAATGATGAAACTGATAGCTAACCAAGGAAACACCATAAAAAAATGTTTGGCATTCAGAAACACAATCGGGTAACGTAGACAATTTTTTTAGGCTTGAAGTATTCATAGAAAAACATCCAACAAAATGTTCAAAATTGGTATCTGAATTGTATTTAAATTCAATTATTACAGTTCAGAATAACATTGGCAAAGACTTTTCACGAGCCTTACAAAAGCCTTGAATATTGAATCTAGTATCTTCCAGACCATTTCCCTCTATCAAAACTAAACTTGTAACTTCTCTGAACTCGTAACCCAAGTTTTCTTCATATGTCAACCTTGTTTTAAACGGTACCGAAGTACGCCAATGATACAATGCATACATAGTAAACTCAGATACATTACCTAAAATTATTATATGAATAATAAATATGATTATTAGCGTGGATTGGAAAATAATTTGAAATTAGAGATTAGTAAGAGATTGATCTATATGCGGACTTTCTAAACGCAATTCTTACCCGAAAGGCTCTCAACGGCAATAATATCCAAATAATAAGGGCGCTCGAAATCGATTATTAATTTGGTGACGTTGGTTCTTTTTCTTTCGTAAAAATTTTCTGTATCAATCTTACTTGAGCCATCATCCATGAAGTAATATGTCAATGAGTTCGATAATTGCACAAATGTCGTCGATACGATAACAGTCCAAAACCTACAAAGTTGCATAACTGAAAAAAAAAGTCTGAAATAAACAATACTGAAATTCTTCGTCATGCAAATAAAAAACGTCGGAGCCTTAGAAACCTAGTAAAAAAAAATAAAAATAAAAAACTTTTAGGCAATAAAATATGTAACCTCGGTGTTTTAACATAACTGAAATTCTAAAAATGAAATGAATTTCTTCAACTTAAAGCTCATTGGATTGCTGTTAAATGTTCACATGTTCCACTTTTTTGTTGGTTAAAATTGCATCTAAAATGGATTTAATATCAATTTGGAGATCATTTTTTGAAAATAACTTTGAACATTACTAAACCAATTTGACTAAAGACTCTTATTAACTAGGTCCGTCAATATTTCTTGAATGTTTAGACGGATCTCAGAAAAATAACATTGAACATACTGATTCAATTTATTCTGAGAAATAATATAAAATCAGTTACCAACAACAAAATCGTTGAATAAAGATATACTCATTTATTTAATTAATTATTTATTTAGTTATTTTTTTATTTACTATCACGATCAGTCATCAAGAGAGGCATATTTCAAATTTTATTATTTTTAACCAACTGTCAACTTAAAATAGTACGAACATTAACATCTTCCATTGTCTAATTTAGAATTAACGAACAACGTAAGTTATAAATAGACATCGAACTTAATGCAATGGATGGTGAAATACAATGTTGTAATATCTGAATCCTTACGAAATAAAACCAAAAAATCGGGTACTTGTCTAACAATTTAGACGATCACAAAAACAACAAAAACATATGAGCTATCCGACACTTTGGAAATCCGATGAGATCGAGGACACAAAGCCGAGACTTCGATCGGAGTATGAAATGGGCACCCAAAAACACAACGCACCGCCCACGAAAAATACAATAAAAGCTATTATGAAAGCAAGCCATGCCATGACTTCTGACCCTGATACATTTTCATCGATTGACTGAGTAGACATGGTAATTGTCACCTCCTTCCCCGTCCCTGTAAAATTTAAGCAACTATTTAACAAAACGCTAATGTGCAACTATTACGATGCTGTCGTAGTTAAAATCCCATGCTTACGTTATGGCATGCAAATATTGAAAATGTAAATCATACCTGTTGAAAGAGTACAGGTGAAATTGTCAACAGTGACGTATCCTATTCGACAGACACAAATGTAATAGTTGAAAGCGTTCATGCAGAAAGATGAAGTTTTATTACACACTTCTTCTACAAGACATTCATCAATATCTGGAAACGAAATGTCGAAACGACAAATTAAGTAAAACAACTTGCAATAATTTCTGCAATAAATCAAATAATTTCTGCAATGCCTCATAACATCTATTTTCTATTTTTAAAATGGTATACCTTGGCATTCCATAGTATAGGGATAGATCGACTTTGTTGTTCCATTCGGACAGAGGCAATCGTACGAACCAACTGAGTTGATGCACGAAACCCCGTCAGGACAGCTAGAACGTTTGCATTCATCGATGTCTTTAAATTTATAAAAGGTCTAATTTAAATTTGATTACTCAAATTATTTCAGATCGCAACATTAAAAATGAATGACTGTTAACGTTAATTAATTGATTAAAGAGTGAACGATGGGATTTTATAAGTATACCACCACGATGCGTATCGTAAATGTGTTTTACACAAATCGATATATGCACAAATCGCTACAACGCAAATCGAGGTTTCCATTAACTAGTAGATGGTAAGTCACTCTTTTGATTTTTACAGAGACTAATTTTTCGTAATATGGTCCAAGAGGAAGTACTTAATCGATCACTATAAAACACAGAACCCCACCCGACAGCGTTGACCGGCATACAGATTGGACTCGAATACGATACAGTAGATAAATTTCCATCAACATAATTCATTGGTATCTTATTCCTATTAACAGCATTAAAATAAAAGTAAGTTTCGACTAATCCTTTCCAACTCAGAAATATCTTCATTTGATTAACCGAAGCATCTGCTTTTAGGAGACTTTGATTCCCCTTTGGCGAAACCTATTTTGCAGAGGCATTCATAATCTCCTATTAAGTTGTTACAATCGGTGGATTCTTTGTCGCAATTTGAGGATTCGCATTCATCCATGTCTATGAGTTTAAAATTAAATTCAGATTTATATACTTGTTTATTCAATGAAATATATGTGAGAAATAATCATTGGTTTAATGAATTTGAATAGGCTGAAATATTATTTAAAAATACTTTACAGAAAATATAGGAAATAAGATCCTGAATTTATTGTTAAATATAACATTACGATGTTCACCTGCGCAAATTTTCTCTGGTGTTTCGTAATATCCCAAGTTACATCTGCAATTATAGCTTCCTATGGAATTCACGCAATTCGAGTTATTGGTACAAACATTGTTGAGGCATTCGTCAATATCTGGTGATATAAGTTTTAGTAGTTAATTACTGAATGAGTGGTTAGTTCATGCAACAAAGGAATAGAGAGTCATCACTCTTTCATAACAAAACGAATCCAGAAAAGATATTACTTCACACTACTCATATTAATAACAGACTCACCTTCACATGTGTCATTATCAACAATCATTTTGAAACCTTCCATGCAATCACATGAATAACTGCCAATGACATTAATACAAATTTCATTCTCCAGACACATGGAGCTCAGGCATTCATCGATGTCTAAAGAAAGACTATGGTAATCAAAAGTTTATTATCTATATAAATTAAAATGTAGTTTGGATGTCATCAATGTTCTCTGAAAGTTCTTCATCGATTGCTTTGAAATTCTGATACAGCATAGTACTAGATTAGAGTAGTAAATTTTTTATATTGGTTTCATATAAATATTACAACTGTAACAAGCACAATTATGTTGTTTTTTTCCAAAACCTTGACATTCATTGGAAAAGGCGAACATTTCAATTTTTATTAAAATAGTAAAATTCATTAATTAAATAAAACATTAATAAGTTTTTTAGGTATATGTGAAATAAAACTTTTATTTTTTTCTAATTGATGTGCTTATGCAAATCTAATTCATTTCGCCCAATAGACTCAAATACATAATTAATTATGCAAATTTATGACACACCCATAAATGAAATGAATGTTTTGGCAGAAAATGCAAATTAGCGTGCCAAAACGTCTAATAAATTCATTTCTAATTGTAATATAAGATTTCATACCAGTACTTAAATTATACAACCAAATTTTATGATACAAATTTAATATCTGCGAAAGTTAGGCCAAAAAATGTAGTTCGCTTAAAGATATAACGACCAACGTATTAGGTGTACCCGACCACGCTGATGGAATACCGCGACTCAACGGAACAACTAAATCATTGAATTGTTATAAGCTTTGTGAAATTGTAAAAAAAAAATAAACATATTATAAAGTGTGTTTTTTTTTTATTTCATTTCTTTCTTTTCAATATAAACTGATTAAGCCACGGTATTGCGTGGAAGAGCAAAAACAGTACTAAATATGTTACCCACCAGTGCACAGGAAACCATCAGCTAAATAGTAACCTAATGGACAGTCGCATTTATAACTTCCTTCAACGTTAACACAAGACATATTTCCAGAACAAGAATAAATATTTGCTTCACATTCATCGATATCTGTGCGAACAAATATATACCGAAAATGACAAATTAATAGGATCAGTGAATCACCAGCATTGCGGTATTTGGAAATCTTTGTGTAACAATTTAATTTGAGTTAAATGTTAATAATATTACAATTATTATAGGTAATATTATAACATTATTGTAAATATTGTAATATGTTAGCTTTACTTAAATTATTATTACCTCTACAATCCTTGAATAATCCGTAAAAGTAAAACCCTGGCTTGCATACGCACATTGAAATCGAATAGTTGCATGTCTTGCAACGGCATTTCCCACATTTGAATATATATGAATGACAATACATTTCTCCACAGTCACCATTATTAATGCTACAGTCTAAATAAAAAGATTATAAGTTGTTTTAAGATCATATTTTAACAAAAATAATTATATTACTTCTGTTTTCACAACTTAGGCCATATCTTCCTTCAGGACAAATTGGGCAATTAACATCGTCGTATATGCATTCCCATGAAGGTTGGAATGGTTCATCTATGTTTACTTGCGTTCTTTGTGCTGCATGGAATACAAATTCAGATTGTAATTTGAATTATATTTAAGTTATGGAACTTAAAGTCAATCCGATGAATAAAATGAAGTGAATTCAAAACAGACAAGTTTTATTTTTATATTTCATTAATGTCAAAGATTAATTATTAATTACGTTTCCTATAGATAGAGAAATAGCCAATGCCTCCACAAAATTGAAATGGCACATCACCGCAAATTTTATTACATAAATGTAAATCAACCGGTGTGAACTCCAGAGTACTGTTAATGCAAATGCAGTCCTTTCCCTGTCATTTCACAATATTATTTATACTTTAATCGACATTTTTCATTTAACATTAATATTATTTGAAATGTTTAAAACAAAATCTTTAACGGTATCAAGGTCCCGACCACATCTGACCCGACCGATACAACTGCCTACCGGTGATATTCACTTTCTACCAAAATATTGTTATAACCCTAAAATTATATGACCCAAAGATTTATTTAAAATTATATGGCGATATAAAATTAGGGGTACTATACAGAGTCTTCGGTAAGGCTGATTATGCAGCTCAGCAAATCGGGAAAAGGGGGCAAGGAAAAGTGAGAATTAGCAGCTGAAAAGACTTAGGCAATAGGGCCTTGAATATCTTCCAAGCCATCCGAATACTTTCAATAAACCTGACCTACCATAATTAGTTTGAGGACCCCGGGTTATTACAATATAGAACGGATGATCAACAATGACATCCTAAACTACCTTCGAACAAACTTTCTTTGTATCTCATAAACAACATGACTTACTGAACTTTTAGATCGACATGCACGAAACTTATCGAGTACACAAATGATTGGTTATGGTCAATGTACCAGGGCACAGATATCATATACTTTGACTTAATGGGGGTCTTCGTGATGTCTCGCCAGAAGCTGTCGACCGAACTTCAAGCTCATGGCATCTCAGACAATCGGCTTTCAGGGCTTGAGACATTTTTATCTTGCAGTGAAAATTAAGAGTCCAAAATTAGTTTACAAGATCCATTCCCGGTTTCAGAGCACTGCCACTCCACAACGTACTACTACTATTACTCAAAACCATCGATCATTGACGCCTCATCTGTGATTTATGCCAGACAAAGCTGTAACAAGGTCCTGTTAAATGTAATATTCCAGAATTCTAGAGGTTTCTAGCCTTCAGGACCGATGGTCATCCCCTTCGCTTAAGGCAAGAGAAATGTTTCACTAGTCACAGTTAACATTATTCATCAACCGAAACATAAAACGCTAGAAATCTCTAGCCCTTGTTGTCATTAACTCCTCAATATTATTTCCCTCTAGATCTTGTGTCTCGTCTATAAACCGCAACAATTTCCTCTCCATTAAATCATTAACGTTAAGTTTCTATTGCATCTATTTTCTGTAGGCAAAATTATTAACTAACCTCGGTAACGCCAAACAAATATGTTTCACAAAATTTTAAGCAAAGGTACATTTGAGTTATAATTATTCTTTCAAGATCATTTTTTTTATACTCGTAGCAACCAATATATATTTCAAAAAATGTATCTGTAAGTGGCCAATTTCATAAGTTTCAAATTGATGTTAAGATATATTATTTAGCAACCTTAATGCCTTACCATGTCCATAAACGTAAATATCAACTTGCATGTTATTTCCTTCTATTACAACTACTCTAGTAACTTCGTCGCAAGAAAATCCGTAGTTCCTGTTGAATTCCATGATTTCAGGCTCCCCTAAGTTCAAATAATACCTTAAATGAGCTGTAGGATAAGTACTTTCATCACTTGACAAAGTGGCTAAAATGAAAAACGGTTTATCAAAATAAATGTGTAAAACAAAATGTAACACAGACTTATAGTTGATTAACTGGATGGGTTTAGAGCAAAACTTGTTTCTGCAATGCTCATGCATATACGTAGTATATGAAACCTTCTAAATGGCTTAGGAGCTCTAGGAGATCACATTTGTTTGTTTACAATATCACATAGGCGACAATACATAACCAATAAATGCTGAATTCATATCTCACCCCAATTTTTATTATCTTCAACTGATGTCACATAATATGGATATTCAAAATCTATGACAATCTTGTTTATATTGAATAAATCGACTTCTTCTAAAATGGTTAGTTTCAACTGTTTCGTGCCATTGTTCAAGACATAAAAATACTTTGGGGCTGCTAGATGCAAGGTTATTGCAAAAATAATCAAATTCCAAATCAAAAAGGTTCCCATGCTTCGAAAAGCTTCATAAAAATAAATAGCGCGTCACTCAGTTCAAATATAACTGGAAAACCAAAAATTAGGAAACTTAAATTTCGCTTTAAAATTTATAATTATTCTTATTTACTGGATTTTAGTCGTCAATAGTAGGTTGATGTATTAAAGTGATTGCCATTTTGTTATCTTTGAGTCCGAATATCTTTCTTCACATTATTTACGATTTGAGGAAAATAATTTTTTGTTACACTGAAATTGATCAGAAAGATTGGTCTTCCACTTTTTCCGCCAACACTTTGAGCGACACCTGTGATACTTTAAAAGATGCTATAACAAAAAATATGTTTGTTTAGATTTATTTATTTATTTAAAACATCAAAGTGAATTGTCCTTGAGACCTGTAACACTCAAGTCTGTACAATTTACATACAAAAAGTACAACACGAGCTACGAATGGTTAGGATAATCGGGTACATGTTAAGAAATCGCTGAAGTCTAAGTCGTATGTAAGAGTATTATAACGAGAGATTGTATTTGTTTTCACGATTTCGTTTGGTAGTGCATTCCATGGTTTTACGATCCTATTGCAGAAAAAATATTTGACAATATTTGTTGAAAATTTATTATATCAAAGTTCGATATAATTAAGATGTTTTAGTCTTTCCATGTAGAGATATTTAGCAACTGAAGTTATTGAGCGGTATTTTCTTTTATATTTTTTCAACTCTATCAATTAGGTATTTGTGGTGAGTGTTCCATACTGGGGAAAATATTCAAGTATTGGATGCCCTAATCATCCACGAAACTGTTGCAGCTTTATGAACGATTGTGTCGGTATGGACTGCAAACTTTAAGCTTGGGTTCGTCATAATCCCGAGATCCCTAATTATGTCCACCCGTTGGAGGTTCTGACCGTTGATAGAGTACTCATGATTATTTCTTTTCTTTCTGCATCATGCTGCGGAGAAAACCTGACATTTCTCTGGCACGAGCTGATGCTGCCAGATGTGACTCAACTGGAAAACCTTGTTAAGAGCAGAATGCAGTTCGGTTTCGGACGACGTTGAGAATGAATAAAGCTTAACGTCATCAGCAAATACTTTGCAAACGATACCAGTATCTTTGTATAAGATCATTGATGTACAATGAAAAGAGTTCAGGATCAAGCACACTACCCTGGGGGACAACACTGGTCATAGGAGCGATATTTGATGAAGATACTGATGCATCTATGGTATCTACCTGTGTTGCTGATCTTAAACAGATTAACTTCAAGCGAAGCGTAGTTCCTAATGATAGAGTTAGACAGATCAATTTATGACTATATCAATTTATGCTACTATTAATTAAAGATATTCGTTTCAATGAAAAACACCAGGTGATATTTGAACTTTTAAAAATTTATTAGTTTTAATTAACTGTCAACTTGAAATAGAAGGAACATTAACATTTTCCATTGTCCAAGCTAGAAGTAACGGACAACGTAGCGATTACAATTGATATTGAACACAAGGAATTGAATGAGATGCGATGTTATGATCTCTGATTCCCTAACGAAATAATGCCAAAAAACCGCTACGGGTCTAACAAGGTATACAAGCACAAAAACAAAAAAACGTATGAGCTATCCGACACTTTGGAATTCCGATGAAACTGTCGATATAAAAGAAAAACTTTTTTCTGAGTGAGAATTGGATATATAAAGGCACAATGCACCGCATGTGAAAAAGGTGATAAAGGATACCATGAAAGCAAGCCATGGTAAGAAATCTGAATTTGATTCCTTTTCATCGAATGAATGAGTAGTTATGGCACTTGTCGTATCTTCCTCTAAATCGACTTTCTTTGACACTGTAAAATTTAAGAAATCATCTAATTTGCTCTTGTTATGCTTAATTTATGATGTTTATTGAAATTATAAATCTTACCTGTTGTCATGATACAGGTGAAATTGTCAACAGTAATATATCCTACTCGACAGACACAGATGTAATAGTTGAAAGCGTTCATGCAAAAAGATGAAGTTTCATCACACAATCCTTCTTCAAGACATTCATCAATATCTGGAAACAGAATGTCAAACCATGAGTCAAGAAGAACTATTAAATAACGTCGCATGGCATATTTTAATAATAATAATAATAATAATAATAATAATAATAATAATAATAATAATAATAATAATAATAATAATAATAATAATAATAATAATAATAATAACAATAGTAATATTTTCAGCAACAGCTCAAGTTTTATATGCTGGACTCAAAATGCTATACCTAGGCATTCCATAGCGTGGGCATATTCCTTCTTTGTTGTGCCAGTCGGACAGATGCAATCGTACGAACCAACTGAGTTGATGCACGAAACCCCGTCAGGACAACGAGAAGGTTTGCATTCATCGATATCTTTAAATTTACAAAAGTAAATGATATTTTAGTTTAAATTAAATTAAATTTTTAGTTTAAACTTGATTCCTCAAATTATTTCAGTTCGCAACATTAAAAATGAATAACTGTTAACGTTAATAAATTAAGGATAAAATGGCGAACAATGGAATTCTAGTAAATATACCACTATGTTGTGCATATGAATTTTTGGGCAAATAGATGTTTTCATAACTAATATATCAAGTCACTCTATTCAGTTTTTCAGCGACCAATTTTACGCAATAGCTTGCCATAGCAAACAATATTTAATAGATCACAATAAAGCACTGGACCCAATCCGAAATGTTGAATAGTGTATAGACCTGAATCGAACACGATACTGCAGATAAATCTCCATTAACATAATTCATTGGTATCTTATTCCTATTAACAGCACTAAAAATAAAGTAAGTTTCGACTAATCCTTTCCAATTCAGAAATATCTGAGTTTGATTAACCGAAGCATCTGCTTTTGGGAGACTTTGATTCCCCTTTGGCGAAACCTATTTTGCAGAGGCATTCATAATCACCAATTAAGTTGTTACAATCGGTGGATTCTTTGTCGCAATTTGCCGTGGAATCACATTCATCCACATCTATGAGATTGAAATTAAGGTCAAATGCAGATACTTATATGTGATAATCAATGAAATGCATGTGATAAATGATCTTTGGCGTAATAACTTTAATTATCTGCAATATTCTAAAAAAAATTTGCAATTGGAAATAAGATTCTGAATTTATTTAACATTAATGTTCACCTGCGCAAATTTTTTCTGGTGTTTCGTAATATCCCAAGGTACATTTGCAATCATAGCTTCCTATGGAATTCACGCAATTCGAGTTGTTGGTACAAACATTGTTGAGGCATTCGTCAATATCTGGTGATATAAGTTTTAGTAGTTAATTACTGAATGAGTGGTTAGTTCATGCAACAAAGGAATTGAAAGAGTATTTACTTATTACTGCTTATTTACAACGAAAGTGGGTTGTTCTACCAAGAAATTATGTTCCACCAAGCTCGGTGATTAGAAGCACGTTAAGCGATATTAATAAGATGACGATGAGAGATTTTGGAATAGTTCCATTTCTTGCAATAAGAAAAGGAAAATGAAGGCTTGTGATTGTTTTTCACAAGAAAAGGAATCACGAAAAGAAATTACTTAGCATTAATCATTTTAAAAACAGCCTCACCTTCACATGTCTTATTTTCACCAGTCTTGTCGAAACCTTCCAAGCAATCACACGAGTAACTACCAATGATATTATTACAAATTATATTCTCGCCCAAACACGTTGTGGTCAGACATTCGTCTATGTCTAAATTTAGAGAAAGATTATGGAAATCAACTTCGCAATACGAACTCTTTTAACCACTTCAACTTTTAATTTGCATTTTTTAGTATTTGATATTCACGTGGGAAACCCACGAATAGTTTTACGATGAAATACAGAAATTTCAATGAAACTCATGCAATCAATCATATTCTTGACAGATCACAGTAGTTAAAGATCATTATATTAAATATTATTCTCACCAGTGCACAAAGGTCCATCAATTAAAAAGCCGTCTTTACAATCGCATTGATAACTTCCTATCGTGTTTACACAATAGGTGCTATTAGGACAAGTATCAGTACCTTTTTCACATTCATCGGTATCTGTGCGAAGAGATGTGTGTGCAAAAATGTCAATTCATGTGATCACCAACAAGCGGGATTTGGAAATCGATGTGGAACAATTTAATATTATTTAAATTAATAATAATATTATTATATGGAATGTTATGTCATATTCTTATAATATTGTTACAAATATTGCAATATTTTAGGTTGAAATATTTGTGTTTACTTAAATTATAATTACCTAAATTTACAATCCGGTAATTCTCCATGAATGTAAAAATTGTCAAATAAATTCATTCAAATACAATCTCCACAGACTACATACTATTATATTGAATTTATTTCTCACCGATGCATACATCGTTTTCAGTTAAATGAAAACCTTTGAAACATTGGCATTCAAAAGCTCCCATCATGTTTACACAATGTCCGTGTTCACCACAAGGCTTATCAAGACATTCATCGATATCTATGCGAACAAATATATGCCGAGAACGACAATTAATAAGGTCAAAGGTATTAACAGCATTGCGATATATGGTAATAGATGTGTAACAATTTATTATTACCTCCGCAATAGTGCAATTCTTTTATGGCGTAATAACCTGGAGGGCATACACACATTGAAATCGAGAAGGTGCATGTTTTGCAACGGCAGTCCTTACATTTGAAGTCATATGTCTCACACTGCAAACTCTCACAGTCACCATTATTAAGGCTACAGTCTAAAGAAAAACGATTACTAGTTGTTTTAAGGACAAATTTTAGCAAATGAAACAAATGATATTGCTTCTAATTTCACAGTTTGGGCCATATCTTCCTTCAGGACATATTGCACAATTGGTTTCGTGGTATATGCATTCCCATGATAGTTCATAGCTTTTCCTTGTTTGATCTGTACGGTATTTTCACACAGTTAGATTCAGTTATTATTCGATTTTAGTAAAGTGAAAATACTTCATTATACATTTAGGTATAATAAATAAGTGTTTATTCGAACTTGTTACTTCAATTGAACTTTATAAAACTAATTTAAAAAAAAAAAGTAAACTCAAAACAGGAGGCAATGTAGTTGAAAACAACATGAAGACATAAAGTTGAACTTTCACTCAATCATACTCTAGCAAAATCTTAAGGGACTGCATCAACAATATATGCCTCGATATATTTTTGACAACATAGAATTATCTTTAATTACATCTTCTCCTATAGATGGAGAAATAACCATGGCCTCCACAGAATTGAAATTCCTTGCACATTTCATTGCAGAAATGCAAACGAACCGGAATGAATTTCTCGGCATCTTTAATACAAAGACATTCCGTTCCCTGACGTTTTAATATCTTGATATATTTTTTTATTCTTTAATGGAAATGATTTAATGATTTTAAGAGGTTAAAAGAATATGTTTGATGGAAATGAAAAAAATAAAACCCAATTCATGAATTAAACGAAAGTCCACGAAAATATTGACTAACCTTAGAAATAGCGAAAAAACGTGTATCACAATAGTTATCACATATAGCCAAATCATCAATTTCCCCATGTATAGGACTTACTTTTTTAGACTCATAACAGCCAACATATCTTTCAAAATAGGTGTCTGCATTGCAAGAGTTCCATTTCATAATGATTGATATTAACATAAATATTATACAGCAAAATTAAATTCTTACCATGCCCTAAAACATGAAGATCAGATTGGATGTTTTTTCCTTCTATTATAACTAATCTAGTAACTTCGTCGCAAAAAAATCCGTCGTTCTTACTGAAGTTGCAGTAAGATTTTTCAAACCTCCAATGAAACTTTAAATGAGCTGTAGGATAATGACTTTCATCACTTGACAAAGTATCTGAAATGTTAACGATTTTACATAATAAACGTCTAAAACATCAACAATATATAAAACTGACTTGAATCTGCAATCATAATACATCATAATGCATATGATACCGAGTAATTGCATTAAGTGCTCTATTAAGGTTCTTGTTGGTGCGCTTATAAATTCACATATAGCGATAATCATAATCAATGAATGATAAGATCATATCTCACCCCATTTATCATTATCATCAACATATTCCACGAAATGTGGATGGAACATATCTATGACAATCTTGTTTACGTATTTGTAGATTTTACCATAAGCTAACGATTTCACCTGTTCCTTGCCATTGTTTAAGAAATAAAATGTTGGTTGTGCTGGGGATGCTAGACGCAAGGCTATCGTAAAAATAATTAAATTCCGAAAGCTAAAATGTCCCATGCTCCGGACAGCTTGATATAAAGAAAATAATGAGTCATTGCGTCATTCAGTTCAAAAATAACCGAAAACTGCGAAAGTAGACAACATAAATTTCGCTTTAAAATGTAAAATTATATAATTGTCACAACTATATCAGATTAATTGTATATTAATAGAACGATTATTAACCGAGTGAGGTCTTGTAAATTTCTTGGCATTTTATTGGATGATAATCTCACTTGGAAAAATCACATCAATCTTATTCATTCGAAAATTTCTAAAAACTGTTGTGTTTTATCACGGATCACTGGATTCATCAATGGGAGTACCTTGCTTACCCTTTTCTACTGCCTCATTCATCCATATTTATCATATTATAACATAGCCTGGGCATCTACTTTCCCATCCCGATTGATCTCTTTGGCCAGCGCTAAAAAAAATCACTACGTATTATCTTCCATCGTCATCCTTTTTCATCGTCGACGCACTTGTTCATTAGCCATAAAATTCTCAACATTTACAACATAAACACATTCCAAATAGGCATATTTATTTATAAATATTTTAACAACATGTTACCGCCATTTTTCGAGGACTACTTTGAAAGGATTGGCGGAAGCCACTCCTACAGTTTGCGCAATATTAATGACTTATGTTCGGATTCTGCCAGAACAACTTTGAAACTATATCCTATAAAATGCCGTGGTCCTCGAATATTTTCTGACATACCTATAGACATAAAATCATCTACCTCGACCTCAATGTTCAAGAAATCACTTAAATCGCATTTACTCGGTACCCAAAATTTGATTCCTCAAATTATTTCAGATGGTAAGTTTTTAAATTGGATGATACTTAGAGTTAAGTAATTGATAAAAGAGCGAACAATGCAATTTTAGAAACTATGCCAACACATTCGTACAAGCTTTTTATGTGGAAATCAAGGTTTACATAACTAAATGATATTAAATCATTCTTTTGATTTTTCATTGACAAATTATTCATAATAGGGATCCATAGCAAGTAATAAATAATAGATCGCTATAAAACACAGAACCCCACCCGACAGCTTTGACCGGAGTATAGATTGCACTCGAATACGGATACAGCAGATACATCTCCATTAACATAATTCATTGGTATCTTATTCCTATTAACAGCACTAAAAATAAAGTAAGTTTCGACTAATCCTTTCCAACTCAGAAATATCTTCATTTGATTAACCGAAGCATTTGCTTTTAGGAGACTTTGATTTCCCTTTGGCGAAACCTATTTTGCAGAGGCATTCATAATCACCAATTAAGTTGTTACAATCGGTGGATTCTTTGTCGCAATTTGTCGTGGAATTACATTCATCCATGTCTATGAGATTAAAATTAAATTCAAATTCATATACTTATGCACATTAACGTTTACCTGAGCATATTTTCTCTGGCGTTTCGTAATATCCCGAGGTACATTTTCAATTATAGCTTCCTATGGAATTATCGCAATTCGAGTTGTTCGTACAAACGTAGAGATTGTTGAGGCATTCGTCAATGTCTGGTGATATAAGTTTTAGTTGTTACTAAAAGAGTGGATCGTGCAACAAAGGAATTGAAAGAGTATTGTTGTAACCCGGGGTCTGATGAATTAATTAGCGTAAGGATGTCTTTATTGGAATTAACTAATGGCAAATACGGCTGGACGATTTTGGTCTATTGCAATTGCTGTCCCGATCGGAACTGCCTAATGACTCGAATCGCTAGATGCGATTTCGAGATAAAAGATTCTGAACATTAACTAAACTTAATTAATTAATTAATGTCAGGGATCCAACATTGCCCCTCCTTAAATCTGTTCGACCCGAACAGGCTGTTCTGTTTCTCGGTGACATTTTGCTAATCGATTGCTGTGAACCACTTTCTTTCGAGTCCTTAATGACTTCTGTATGCGGTATACCACGTCGTTTATTTTCCTTATGATTTTGTATGGTCATTCCCAGTCCTTTTGTAACTTTATCGACTTTCCTTTATTTCGTTGGAGGTTGTATAGCCAGACTAGTTCATCTTCTTTAAAACTTACATCATTGGCTTGCCTTTCGTATCTCGCTTTGGCTTGATCGCTATTAACACTAATATTTTTCCGGGCAACCTGATGTGTCTCAGCCAGTGTATTTCTTAGGTTTGAAACGTAGTCACATGCCGACTTAGGTTCCTCTGCTCTTCCGAACATCATATCGGCAGGAAGACGAATCTCCCTCCCGAATGTCATCATTTATGGACTGATTCCTGTCGTTTTATGCATGGCTGTCCGGTAGGCCATAAGGAAAAGTGGCGAGTATCTGTCCCAGTCATCTTGCTGTTCACTTACCATTTTTGACAAATACTGCTCCATGGTCCTGTTAAATCTCTCGACCGTACCGTCCGATTGCGGATGCAATGCAGTGGTTCTTGTCTTATGGATTCCAAGGATAGCTCTTGAAATATTTTCGACTCGAAATTCCTGCCTTGGTCCGAATGTAACTCTAATGACAACCCGAATCGACTAATCCAATTATTTACGAGAGCATCAGCTACATTTTCCGCCTCCTGATTTGGCAGTGCAAACGCTTCAGTCCATTTGATGAAGTAATCGCTGATCACTAATAAGTACCGATTTCCCTTCTTTGATGCAGGGAATGGTCCGGCAATGTCCAAAGCTATTCTTTCAAAAGGTACTCCCACATTATAAGGTTGCATTAGACCTTTAGTCTTCTTTTGAGGACCTTTACTGGTTGCGCAATTATTGCAATTTCTACACCACTCCTCAACGTCTTGTTTGTAGTGCAACCAGTAAAACCTCTCTCTCACCTTCACGATTTCGTTTTGGTAGTGCATTCCATGGTTTTACGATCCTATTTCAGAAAAAATATTTGACAATATTTGTTGAAAATTTATTGTATCGAAGTTCGAAACTGTGTCCTCTCGTGACTGGGCAATCGTGGACGTGTAGTAGATGCTTCAGGGGGATGTCGCAATGACATTTATTAATTTGAAGCAAAATGCCAAGATGATCTCTCAAGGGTCATACGTTTAAGATGTTTTATTCCTTCCATGTAGAGGTATTTAGCAAATGAAGGTATTGAGCGGTATTTTCTTTTGTATTTTTTCAACTCTATCAATTAGGTATTTGTGGTGAGTGTTCCATACTGAGGAAAATAATCAAGTATTGGATGCCCTAATCTTCCACGAAACTGCTGTAGCTTTATGAACGATTTTGTCGATGTGGACTGCAAACTTTAAGCTAATTTGGGTCCATCATAATCCCGAGATCCATAATTTTTATTATCCAAATTATTCCTTTGTGAAACTCTGATTATTCATCATTCCAGTCACTTATTTTTTTCAAAATTTTAATGAAAACAATTAATTTCGATTTAATCTTGATTAAGTTTAAATAATTAAAAGAATTGTTTCAATGGATCAATTAAAGGAATTATTAAAGGAATCCACCTGTTGGAGGTTCTGACCGTTGATGGGTTACTCATGATTATTTCTTTTCTTTCTTCGTCATGCTGCGGAGAAAACCTGACATTTCTCCGTCACTTGCTGAAGCTGCCAAATGTGACTCAACTGGAAAACCTTGTTAAGAGCAGACTGCAGTTGGGTTTCGGACGACGTTGAAAAGCATTAAAGCTCAACGTCATCAGCAAATACTTTGCAAATGACACCAGTATCTTTGATCATTGATGTACAATGAAAAGAGTTCAGGATCAAGCACACTACCCTGGGGGACAACACTGGTCATAGGAGCGATATTTGATAAAGATACTGATGCATCTATGGAATCTACCTGTGTTTGTGATCTTAGATTAACTTCATTCGATGCGTAATTCCTAATGACAAGGTTAGACAGATCAATTTATGACCACTTAATATGCGACTATTAATTAATGATATTCGTTTCTATGAATAACACCAGGTAAAATTTAAACTTTTTATAAATTTATTAGTTTTAATTAACTGTCAACTTGAAATAGATGGAACATTAACAATTTCCATTGTCCAAGCATGAATTAACGGACAAAGTAGCGATTACAATTGATATTGAACATAAGGATTTGAATGGTGAGATGCGATGTTATGATCTCTGAATCCCTAACGAAATAATGCCAAAAAGAAACCGCTACGTGACCTAACTAAATAATGCCAAAAAAACCGCTACGGGTCTAACAAGGTATACAAGCACAAAAACAAAAACGTATGAGCTATCCGACACCTTGGAATTCCGATGAGGCTGTCGACATAAAAGAAAAACTTTGATCTGAATAAGAATTGGATATATAAAGGCACAATGCACCGCATGTGAAAAAGATGATAAAGGATAATATGAAAGCAAGCCATGATATGGCATCTGACTTTGATTCCTTTTCATCGAATGAATGAGTAGTTATGGCACTTGTCGTATCTTCCTCTAAATCAACTTTCTTTGACACTGTAAAATTTAAGAAACTATCTAATGTGCTCTAATTATGATTAATTTATGATGTTTATTGAAATTATAAATCTTACCTGTTGTCATGATACAGGTGAAATTGTCAACAGTAATATATCCCACTCGACAGACACAGATGTAATAGTTGAAAGCGTTCATGCAAAAAGATGAAGTTTCATCACATAATCCTTCTTCAAGACATTCATCAATATCTGGAAACAGAATGTCAAAATATGAGTCAAGAAGAACTATTAGATAACGTCGCATGGTATATTTTAATAATAATAATAATAGTAATATTTTCAACAACAGCTCAAGTTTTAAAGCAGGATTCAAAATGGCATACCTAGACATTCCATAGCGTGGGCATATTCCTTCTTTGCTGTGCCAGTCGGACAGATGCAATCGTACGAACCAACTGAGTTGATGCACGAAACCCCGTCAGGACAACGAGAAGGTTTGCATTCATCGATGTCTTTAAATTTACAAAAGTAAATGATATTTTAGTTTAAATTTAATTTAATTTTTAGCTTAAACTTGATTCGTCAAATTATTTCAGTTCGCAACATTAAAAATGAATGACTGATAACGTTAATAAATTAAGGATAAAATGGCGAACAATGGAATTCTAGTAAATATACCACTATGTTGTGCATATGTATTTTTTGGCAAATAGATGTTTTCATAACTAATATATCAAGTCACTCTATTCAGTTTTTCAGCGACCAATTTTACGCAATAGCTTGCCATAGCAAACAATATTTAATAGATCACTATAAAGCACTGGACCCAATCCGACAGTGTTGAATAGTGTATAGACCTGAATCGAACACGATACTGCAGATAAATCTCCATTAACGTAATTCATTGGTAACTTATTCCTATTAACAGCACTAAAAATAAAGTAAGTTTCGACTAATCCTTTCCAATTCAGAAATATCTGAGTTTGATTAACCGAAGCATCTGCTTTTGGGAGACTTTGATTCCCCTTTGGCGAAACCTATTTTGCAGAGGCATTCATAATCACCAATTAAGTTGTTACAATCGGTGGATTCTTTGTCGCAATTTGCCGTGGAATCACATTCATCCACATCTATGAGATTGAAATTAAGGTCAAATGCATATACTTATATGTGATAATCAATGAAATACATGTGATAAATGATCTTTGGCGTAATAACTTTAATTATCTGCAATATTCTAAAAAAAAATTTGCAATTGGAAATAAGATTCTGAATTTAATTAACATTAATGTTCACCTGTGCAAATTTTCTCTGGTGTTTCGTAATATCCCAAGGTACATTTGCAATCATAGCTTCCTATGGAATTCACGCAATTCGAGTTGTTGGTACAAACATTGTTGAGGCATTCGTCAATATCTGGTGATATAAGTTTTAGTAGTTAATTACTGAATGAGTGGTTAGTTCATGCAACAAAGGAATTGAAAGAGTATTTACTTATTACTGCTTATTTACAACGAAAGTGGATTGTTCTACCAATAAGTTATGTTCCACTGAAAGCCAAGTCTAAGCTTGGTGATTAGAAGCATGTTAAGCGATATTAATAAGATGTCCATGAGAGATTTTGGAATAATTCCATTTCTTGCAATAATAACAAGAACAATGAAGGCTTGTGGTTGTCTTTCACAACAAAAGGAATCACGAAAAGAAATTACTTAGCATTAATCATTTTAAAAACAGCCTCACCTTCACATGTCTTATTTTCACCAGTCTTGTCGAAACCTTCCAAGCAATCACACGAGTAACTACCAATGATATTGTTACAAATTACATTCTCGCCCAAACACGTTGTGGTCAGACATTCGTCTATGTCTAAATTTAGAGAAAGATTATGGAAATCAACTTCGCAATACGATCTCTTTTAACCACTTCAACTTTTAATTTGCATTTTTTAGTATTTGATATCCACGTGGGAAAGCCACGAATAGTTTTACGATGAAATACAGAATTTTCAATGAAACTCATGCAATCAATCATATTCTTGACAGATCACAGTAGTTAAAGATCATTATATTAAATATTATTCTCACCAGTGCACAAAGATCCATCAATTAAAAAGCCGTCTTTACAATTGCATTGATAACTTCCTATCGTGTTTACACAATAGGTGCTATTAGGACAAGTATCAGTACCTTTTTCACATTCATCGGTATCTGTGCGAAGAAATGTGTGTGCAAAAATGTCAATTCATGTGATCACCAACAAGCGGGATTTGGAAATCGATGTGGAACAATTTAATATTATTTAAATTAATAATAATATTATTATATGGAATGTTATGTCATATTCTTATAATATTGCTACAAATATTGCAATATTTTGGGTTGAAATATTTGTGTTTACTTAAATTATCATTACCTAAAATTACAATCCGGTAATTCTCCATGTATTTAAAAATTGTCAAATAAATTCATTCAAATACAATCTCCACAGACTACATACTATTATATTGAATTTATTTCTCACCGATGCATACATCGCTTTCAGTTAAATGAAAACCTTTGAAACATTGGCATTCAAAAGCTCCCATCATGTTTACACAATGTCCGTGTTCACCACAAGGTTTATCAAGACATTCATCGATATCTATGCGAACAAATATATGCCGAGAATGACAATTAATAATGTAATTGAATTAACAACATTGTGGTATATGGTTATAGATGTGTAACAATTTAATTTCATTTAAGGTAAAAATTTAATTTAAATTTATATTAATAATAACATTTTATTATACTATTATTATATGGCTTCTTACCAAAATATTGTTACAAATATTTTAATATTGTAATTTCACTAAATTTATTATTACCTCCGCAATAGTGCAATTCTTTTATGGCGTAATAACCTGGAGGGCATACACACATTGAAATCGAGAAGGTGCATGTCTTGCAACGGCAGTCCTTACATTTGAAGTCATATGTCTCACACTGCAAACTCTCACAGTCACCATTATTAAGGCTACAGTCTAAAGAAAAACGATTACTAGTTGTTTTAAGGACAAATTTTAGCAAATGAAACAAATGATATTGCTTCTAATTTCACAGTTTGGGCCATATCTTCCTTCAGGACATATTGCACAATTGGTTTCGTGGTATATGCATTCCCATGATAGTTCATAGCTTTTTCTTGTTTGATCTGTACGGTATTTTCACACAGTTAGATTCAGTTATTATTAAATTTTAGTGAAGTGAAAATACATTAATTACATTTTCTCCTATAGATGGAGAAATAACCACTGCCTCCACAGAATTGAAATTCCTTGCACATTTCATTGCAGAAATGCAAACGAACCGGAATGAATTTCTCGGCATCTTTAATACAAAGACAATCCATTCCCTGACGTTTTAATATCTTGATATATTTTTTTATTCTTTAATGGAAATGATTTAATATTTTAAGAGGTTAAAAGAATATGTTTGACGGAAATGAAAAAAATAAAACCCGATTCACGAATTAAACGAAAGTCCACGAAAATATTAACTAACCTTAGAAATAGCGAAAAAACTTGTATCACAATAGTTATCACATATAGCCAAATCATCAATTTCCCCATGTTTAGGATTTACTTTTTTAGACTCATAACAGCCAACATATCTTTCAAAATAGGTGTCTGCATTGCAAGAGTTCCATTTCATAAATTTAAGATGGATATTAACATAAATATTATTCAGCAAAATTAAAGTCTTGCCGTGCCCAAACATTCGAAGATCAAATTGCATGTTTTTTCCTTCTATTACAACCAGTCTAGTAACTTCGTCGCAAAAAAATCCGTCGTTCTTACTGAAGTTGCAGTAAGATTTTTCAAAATTCCAATGAAACTTTAAATGAGCTGTAGGATAATGACTTTCATCACTTGACAAAGTATCTGAAATGGAATATTTTTGAATATTTTACATAATAAACGTCTAAAACATCAACAATATATAAAACTGACTTGAATCTGCAATCATAATACATCATAATGCATATGATACTGAGTAATTGGATTAAGTGCTCTATTAAGGTTCTTGTTGGTGCGCTTATAAATTCACTAATAGCGATAATCATAATCAATAAATGATAAGTTCAAATCTCACCCCATTTATCATTATCATCAACATATTCCACGAAATGTGGATGGGTCATATCTATGACAATCTTGTTTACGTATTTGTAGATTTTACCATAAGCTAACGATTTCACCTGTTCCTTGCCATTGTTTAAGAAATAAAAAGTTAGTTCGGCTGGGGATGCTAGACGCAAGGTTATCGTAAAAATAATTAAATTCCGAAAGCTAAAATGTCCCATGCTCAGGACAGCTTGATATAAAGAAAATAATGAGTCATTGAGCCATTGCGTCATTCAGTTCAAAAATAACCGAAAACAGCGAAACTAGACAACATAAATTTCGCTTTAAAATTTAAAATTATTTTGTTCTTAATCTACATATATATATATATATTTTAATCCATAAAAATAAAATCGCTAATGTGTGTTTGTTTTCAAATGAATGTTCTCTGAAAGTTCTTGACCAATTACTTTGAAATTTTGATTCAACATAGTACTTGTCTAGAGGAGTGTATTTATATAGGTTTCATATAATTGTCACAACAATATCAGATAAAAATGCCATTTTTTTCGAAAATCTTGCCATCCATTGGACTTGAAAAAAAGTCGAATATTTATATTTGTATTAAAATAATTTAATTAAATAATTTCATGATATTATTATATTATATTTATATTTAGTTTGTTTCTTCCAGAGACTCTAGAGGTAAAACTGGTCAAACTAAACATTGTGAAATTGTAAAAATAAACATATTAGAAAATGTTTGCATTTTCATTTCTTCTATATACATAAAAATTGCACATAATCAATTTGACATAACAAAATACTCGAATAGAGGAGTGTTTTTCTGTATAGGTTTCATATAAATGTCATTAAGATAATTAGAACTTCGATTAAAAAGTGTATTGCGAACAATTTTCGCGATGGAATATTATCGGAAAGTTGGTAAAGTCGTTTTTCGTCATTCTGAAAAGAAATTATGCCGAGTTCGAGAAGTACCAAGGAGGCCAATTTCGAAAGCATATTTGCTGCCGAACCTCTTGGATTTCATTTGTGCATAACTTGTTTAAAGTTGATAATGTGAAAAACGAAGCTAAATATAAAATAATACTTCAAACTCTCATAAGCCGCTAAAGTGAACTTTAATGTATAATAGCCATGGAATAGATTTGTAACTTGTTGGTTTTTTTTGTGAATAGGTTGCTCATCTAGCGGGAACATTGTTCCCTTCGGGATCCTTTGGTATCATATACTCGCGGTCCTTATATTGTTATTTGTGTTATATTGCTGATACCAAGAAAACAATCAATAAAATCAATCAAATCAGGTAAAAATGCCATTTTTTTTTCGAAAATCTTGCCATCCGTTTGACTTGAAAAAAGTCGAAAATTTAAATTATTATTAAAATAATTAAATTAAATAATACATAACTTGTTTAAAGTTGATAATATGAAAAACGAAGCTAAGTTAAGTACCATTATTAAGTAGTTTTACAAATTCTTAAGTTTCAGAAATGAAATGTGCCCATTCTGGGTTCAATTACGTGAAATGATAGTTTTTAGGCCCTCCTGCTCCGCCATGTCGCCATATCTCAAACTCTCTACAGGATCGCTTTCTCCACTTTCCATGCTAGGCAGTCTCCCATCACTTCCGAAATCCCGAGCACTCCCTTCTGTTATCTCCAATGGGGCCGAAACATCCGCAGGCCCCACTGACTTAGCTGATTCCATGCTCTCCGCTGGTAATTTCGCGGACTCCTCCGTAGACTCTACAGGTCCAATTGATCTCAAGTGTTCCGCTAGTAAATCCACGGGCTCTTCCGAAGGCTCCACTTGCTCCACTAAAACATCCGTGAGCTCTCTGGGCCCTGCTAACGTCTCGACCTGAACTGGTGACTCCATGGGCTCCAACGGTAAATCCTCTGAGTCTCCCATTATGCACATAATTTTTCTGGAGACACGCACGGGGTGGTCGGATGTGTCTTCTAATGACTCCATCCCAATGCTGCCAGAAACTGTACCTGGAACAACATATATGATTTGATGGGTTTTGGACGACGTTGAGAAGCATTAAAGCTTAACGTCATCAGCAAATACTTTGCAAACGACACCAGTATCTTTGTATAAGATCATTGATGTGCAATGAAAAGAGTGCAGGATCAAGCACACTACCCTGGGGGACAACACTGGTCATAGGAGCGATATTTGATAAAGATACTGATGTATCTATGGAATCTACCTGTGTTGCTGATCTTAAATAGATTGACTTCAATCGATGCGTAGTTCCTAATGACAGAGTTAGACAGATCAATTTATGACCACTTAATATGCGACTAATAAGTCATTTATATAGCGCCGAACGCGTGAGCTACAGAGGCGCTGTACCGGTCAAATTCATGCGAGCCAGTGCAACAATTTCAAGAATCCAAACGCCTAAAAAAGAGAGTCTTGAGTCTCTTCTTAAAGTCGGCGGTTGACATTTCAGATCTTAACAGGGGTGGCAGACTGTTCCATATAGATGGAGCGGCAAATCTGAATGAGCCAGCCTGGAATCTGGTCTTTGGAATGGGGATGTTAAGGAAGTTTGAGGATGCCACTCTCAGACTTCTTGAGTGCAGGTGTGGTGAGAGCATCTCCGCCAAATAAGGTGGTGACCGAGTGCTGAGGGCTTTATGCGCAATTAAGGCGATTTTGAAGTTCACTCTATCTCTTACTGGAAGCCAGTGTAGCAGTCTCATGGCGTCGGCCGGGTCAGCTCCTCTACCCAGTACTAGACATGCCGCCTTGTCTTGAATTCTCTGTAGTTTCCGGAAGGAAGCCGAGGGCAGCTGATGAAGCAAGGCATTACAGTAGTCGAGCCTTGACAGAATGAGGCATCGATAGAGTGTCGCAGAGATGTCAGGTGTTAGGAGGTGCCTGATATGGCGCAGAGCCCACAGGAGGTAGTTACATGACCTGATGACAGAAGAGGTGTGTTCAGCCAGGCGGAGGCTGTTGTCAAGGGTAACTCCGAGGAGTCTGATGTTTCTCTTCAAGGGTATTGTTTCGTCGGCTAGACTGACAGTGCTGAGACCCAGCTTCGATATGCTCTGGGGGGTTCCCAGAAGCATGGCCTCGAACTTGGAGGGATTTAGCTGAAGCTGGTTGGCCATGTGCCACTCCTGGATCATTCTGATGCATTCATCAGCTAAAGCCAAAGCTAGAGATCAAGTCGCCGACTGGAGAGGTATAGGCCGTGAAGAGGATAGGTCCGAGGACCGAGCCCTGAGGAACGCCAACGTCAATGGTGACAAGGTCGGAGGAACTATCGCCGAGTTTGGCAAATTGCTTCCTACAGCCAAGGTAGGATTTCAGCCATGTCAGTGCTGAGCCTCTGATGGCAAATTCAGCATCAAGGCGCTGGGCAAGGATGCTGTGATCAACAGTATAAAAGGCAGCCGACAGATCTAGTGCAATCAGCATGGTACAACCGTCTTTACCAGCCGAAGTGACACCGTCAATGGTATGAAGGAGAGCCGTTTCAATGGAGTGGTCCTTTCGATATGCAGATTGAAAGTTTTGGAAGTTTGAGTTGGAGAGGAGGTGGGGCCGAATGCGATAAAGTACAAGTCTCTCGATAATCTTGGAGAAAGTAGTGAGGTTGGATATAGGTCTATAATTTGCAGGAATGAGTGGGATAAGTCCAGGTTTTTTGAGTAGAGGAAGTACTTGAGCTATCTTGTGGGGGGAAGGGAAATGCAGTTTGTGAAGGAAAGGTTAGCAAGTTTGGTTATAAGCATCGAGAAAATTAGAGGAAAGCGCTTGATGACCGGAGTGGCCACCGTGTCCAAAGGAGATATTCGTTTCAATGAAAAACACCAGGTGATATTTGAACTTTTAAAAATTTATTAGTTTTAATTAACTGTCAACTTGAAATAGAAGGAACATTAACATTTTCCATTGTCCAAGCTAGAATTAACGGACAACGTAGCGATTACAATTGATATTGAACACAAGGATTTTAATGGTGAGATGCGATGTTATGATCTCTGAAAACCTAACTAAATAATGCCAAAAAAACCGCTACGGGTCTAACAAGGTATACAAGCACAAAAACAAAAACGTATGAGCTATCCGACACCTTGGAATTCCGATGAGGCTGTCGACATAAAAGAAAAACTTTGATCTGAATAAGAATTGGATATATAAAGGCACAATGCACCGCATGTGAAAAAGATGATAAAGGATAATATGAAAGCAAGCCATGTTATGACATCTGACTTTGATTCCTTTTCATCGAATGAATGAGTAGTTATGGCACTTGTCGTATCTTCATCTAAATCAACTTTCTTTGACACTGTAAAATTTAAGAAATCATCTAATTTGCTCTTGTTATCCTTAATTTATGATGTTTATTGAAATTATAAATCTTACCTGTTGTCATGATACAGGTGAAATTGTCAACAGTAATATATCCTACTCGACAGACACAGATGTAATAGTTGAAAGCGTTCATGCAAAAAGATGAAGTTTCATCACACAATCCTTCTTCAAGACATTCATCAATATCTGGAAACAGAATGTCAAACCATGAGTCAAGAAGAACTATTAAATAACGTCGCATGGCATATTTTAATAATAATAATAATAATAATAATAATAATATTTTCAGCAACAGCTCAAGTTTTATATGCTGGACTCAAAATGGTATACCTAAGCATTCCATAGCGTGGGCATATTCCTTCTTTGCTGTGCCAGTCGGACAGAGGCAATCGTACGAACCAACTGAGTTGTTGCACGAAACCCCGTCAGGACAACGAGAAGGTTTGCATTCATCGATGTCTTTAAATTTACAAAAGTAAATCATATTTTAGTTTAAATTAAATTTAATTTTTAGTTTAAACTTGATTCGTCAAATTATTTCAGTTCGCAACATTAAAAATATGTACCACCATGTTGTGCATATGCATTTTTGGGCAAATAGATGTTTTCATAACTAATATATCAAGTCACTTTATTCAGTTTTTCAGCGACCAATTTTTCGAAATAGGGTGCCATAGCAAACAATATTTAGATCACAATAAAGCACTGGACCCAATCCGACAGTGTTGAATAGTGTATAGACTTGACTCGAACACGATACAGCAGATACATCTCCATTGACACAATTCATTGGTATCTTATTCTTATTAAAAGCACTAAAAGTAAATAAAGTTTCGACTAATCCTTTCCAACTCAGAAATATCTTCATTTGATTAACCGAAGCATCTGCTTTTAGAAGACTTTGATTCCCCTTTGGCGAAACCTATTTTGCAGAGGCATTCATAATCACCAATTAAGTTGTTACATTCGGTGGATTCTTTGTCGCAATTTGCCGTGGAATTACATTCATCCATGTCTATGAGATTAAAATTAATTTGAAATGCATATACAGTGCGCGTCATAAAGATAGGACAGGTACTAGAATCACAAGATTTCTATCTCTATCTTTAAAATTACCGGTAAACTTCGGTCAAAATGCTGATTTTAGCGATCATAAGAGAGTAATTAATTAGTATTCAATAAAAGTTAAGACTAAAATTTGAATATTGATGAGAATCCACCAAGAAACACTTTTGATGTTGTTTCTCGGAGTTTCCGCAACGGAGCGTGGGGTCTCTTCCGTTGAGGAAAAAAATTTTTATTACAGGTTTCACAAAATTTCATTAACATAATAAGACTCCTTATATATTACTTGATGTCCCTAACATGTTTATAGAATAAAATGTCGTTAGGTAATTTTATTATTGATGGGTTTAGGGAAGCAACTTAATGATGTTGAAAGAGGACAAATTCTTGCCTTTAAAGACTTGAATTTGTCAATTTCTGAAATTTCTAGGAGTATGAATCGCTCTAGAAATGTTATTAGTCGTTTTTTAAGTAATCCTCAAAGTTATGGAACAATTTGTTCCCCTGGAAGACCAAAAAAACTGAATGAACGTCAGAGAAGAGTCATCCTTCGCGAAGCTTCCAAGGGGCTCAGTTCAACAAAGGACCTAAAAAATAGCTTAAACCTAAATGTCGGTAGATCTAAAATATTGAGATGTCTCCGTGGAAGTGGTTTTCTAACGTTTGTTAAGCGTCAGCACAAGCCGCTTCTGACGGAGGCCCTCAAGGAGTTCCGACTGAACTGGGCAAAGGAGATGCTGGATTTGGACACCAACTGGAAGTCCGTTATTTTTTCAGATGAAAAAAAATTTAACTTGGATGGTCCAGATGGATTCAAATTTCATTGGCATGATGTCAGAAAACGCAAAAACTCATTTTTCAAAAGAAATTTTGGAGGTGGCTCAGTGATGGTCTGGGCTGCCATTTCCTCTCGAGGTTCTTCAGAACTTGTGTTCTTAGAGGGGAAGCAAAACTCTGCCAAATATGTTGAAACTCTGGACCATCATTTGTTCACATTATGTGACAAATTTGGAAATGAAAGGGTCATCTTCCAGCATGACAATGCCCCTCTACAGGGCAAAATCAACCAAACTTTTTTTCAAGAAAAGGAATTTGGAGGTTTTCAAGTGGCCATCTCGCTCCCCAGACTTGAATCCCATCAAAAACGTGTGGGGATTGCTTGCCAGGAAAATATATTGTAATGGCAAACAATAATCCAGCGTTCAAGAGCTGAAAGACTCTTTGGAAAAGGCCTGGAAAGAGCTGGACGAAGACAGCCTAAAACCTTTCCTGGATTCATTGAAAAACAGAATTAAAGAAGTAATTATGAAGAAAGAAGACAAAACTAATTATTGGCTTTCATATAAATCATAATTTAAAAGTTTAAATCCAATAAATTTGAAAATTTATGCTCCACAGTGTTCTTCGTTGATGTGTGCAATTTCGGGGATTTCCAGTGTTTTGTTAAATTCTCACAAAATATTTATTTTTGCACAATAAATTTGATAAATCTGTAAATGTAACGTATTTTACTATATCATATAAAAAAATGGTTTACATAACTCCACTACTTGGAATGATATCATCAAAATATGCACCTGTCCTATCTTTATGACGCGCACTGTATGTGATAATCAATGAAATATATGTGATAAATGATCTTTGGCGTAATAAATTTAATAATTTGAAATATTATAAATAAGAAAAACCTTGCAATTGGAAATAAGATTCTGAATTTAATTAACATTAATGTTCACCTGTGCAAATTTTCTCTGGTGTTTCGTAATATCCCAAGGTACATTTGCAATCATAGCTTCCTATGGAATTCACGCAATTCGAGTTGTTGGTACAAACATTGTTGAGGCATTCGTCAATATCTGGTGATATAAGTTTTAGTAGTTAATTACTGAATGAGTGGTTAGTTCATGCAACAAAGGAATTGAAAGAGTATTTACTTATTACTGCTTATTTACAACGAAAGTGGATTGTTCTACCAATAAGTTATGTTCCACTGAAAGCCAAGTCTAAGCTTGGTGATTAGAAGCATGTTAAGCGATATTAATAAGATGTCCATGAGAGATTTTGGAATAATTCCATTTCTTGCAATAATAACAAGAAAAATGAAGGCTTGTGGTTGTCTTTCACAACAAAAGGAATCACGAAAAGAAATTACTTAGCATTAATCATTTTAAAAACAGCCTCACCTTCACATGTGTTATTTACACCAGTCTTGTCGAAGCCTTCCAAGCAATCACACGAGTAACTACCAATGATATTATTACAAATTATATTCTCGCCCAAACACGTTGTGGTCAGACATTCGTCTATGTCTAAATTTAGAGAAAGATTATGGAAATCAACTTCGCAATACGAACTCTTTTAACCACTTCAACTTTTAATTTGCATTTTTTTGTCTTTGATGTCCACGTGGGAAACCCACGAATAGTTTTACGATGAAATACAGAAATTTCAATGAAACTCATGCAATCAATCATATTCTTGACAGATCACAGTAGTTAAAGATCATTATATTAAATATTTTTCTCACCAGTGCACAAAGGTCCATCAATTAAAAAGCCGTCTTTACAATCGCATTGATAACTTCCTATCGTGTTTACACAATAGGTGCTATTAGGACAAGTATCATTACCTATTTCACATTCATCGGTATCTGTGCGAAGAAATGTGTGTGCAAAAATAAGAATTCATGTGATCACCAACAATGCGGTATTTGGAAATCGATGTGGAACAATTTAATATTATTTAAATTAATAATAATATTATTATATGGAATGTTATGTCATATTCTTATAATATTGCTACAAATATTGCAATATTTTGGGTTGAAATATTTGTGTTTACTTAAATTATAATTACCTAAATTTACAATCCGGTAATTCTCCATGAATGTAAAAATTGTCAAATAAATTCAATCAAATACAATCTCCACAGACTACATACTATTATATTGAATTTATTTCTCACCGATGCATACATCGCTTTCAGTTAAATGAAAACCTTTGAAACATTGGCATTCAAAAGCTCCCATCATGTTTACACAATGTCCGTGTTCACCACAAGGTTTATCAAGACATTCATCGATATCTATGCGAACAAATATATGCCAAGAATGACAATTAATAATTTCTAATTGAATTAACAACATTGTGGTATATGGTTATAGATGTGTAACAATTTAATTTCATTTAAGGTAAAAATTTAATTTAAATTTATATTAATAATAACATTTTATTATACTATTATTATATGGCTTCTTATCAAAATACTGTTACAAATATTTTAATATTGTAATTTCACTAAATTTATTATTACCTCCGCAATAGTGCAATTCTTTTATGGCGTAATAACCTGGAGGGCATACACACATTGAAATCGAGAAGGTGCATGTCTTGCAACGGCAGTCCTTACATTTGAAGTCATATGTCTCACACTGCAAACTCTCACAGTCACCATTATTAAGGCTACAGTCTAAAGAAAAACGATTACTAGTTGTTTTAAGGAGAAATTTTAGCAAATGAAACAAATGATATTGCTTCTAATTTCACAGTTTGGGCCATATCTTCCTTCAGGACATATTGCACAATTGGTTTCGTGGTATATGCATTCCCATGATAGTTCATAGCTTTTTCTTGTTTGATCTGTACGGTATTTTCACACAGTTAGATTCAGTTATTATTAAATTTTAGTGAAGTGAAAATACATTAATTACATTTTCTCCTATAGATGGAGAAATAACCACTGCCTCCACAGAATTGAAATTCCTTGCACATTTCATTGCAGAAATGCAAACGAGCCGGAATGAATTTCTCGGCATCTTTAATACAAAGACAATCCATTCCCTGACGTTTTAATATCTTGATATATTTTTTTTATTCTTTAATGGAAATGATTTAATATTTTAAGAGGTTAAAAGAATATGTTTGATGGAAATGAAAAAAATAAAACCCAATTCATGAATTAAACGAAAGTCCACGAAAATATTAACTAACCTTAGAAATAGCGAAAAAACTTGTATCACAATAGTTATCACATATAGCCAAATCATCAATTTCCCCATGTTTAGGATTTACTTTTTTAGACTCATAACAGCCAACATATCTTTCAAAATAGGTGTCTGCATTGCAAGAGTTCCATTTCATAAGTTTAAGATGGATATTAACATAAATATTATTCAGCAAAATTAAAGTCTTGCCGTGCCCAAACATTCGAAGATCAAATTGCATGTTTTTTCCTTCTATTACAACCAGTCTAGTAACTTCGTCGCAAAAAAATCCGTCGTTCTTACTGAAGTTGCAGTAAGATTTTTCAAAATTCCAATGAAACTTTAAATGAGCTGTAGGATAATGACTTTCATCACTTGACAAAGTATCTGAAATGGAATATTTTTGAATATTTTACATAATAAACGTCTAAAACATCAACAATATATAAAACTGACATGAATCTGCAATCATAATACATCATAATGCATATGATACTGAGTAATTGGATTAAGTGCTCTATTAAGGTTCTTGTTGGTGCGCTTATAAATTCACAGATAGCGATAATCATAATCAATAAATGATAAGTTCAAATCTCACCCCATTTATCATTATCATCAACATATTCCACGAAATGTGGATGGAACATATCTATGACAATCTTGTTTACGTATTTGTAGATTTTACCATAAGCTAACGATTTCACCTGTTCCTTGCCATTGTTTAAGAAATAAAAAGTTAGTTCGGCTGGGGATGCTAGACGCAAGGTTATCGTAAAAATAATTAAATTCCGAAGGCTAAAATGTCCCATGCTCCGGACAGCTTGATATAAAGAAAATAATGAGTCATTGAGCCATTGCGTCATTCAGTTCAAAAATAACCGAAAACAGCGAAACTAGACAACATAAATTTCGCTTTAAAATTTAAAATTATTTTGTTCTTAATCTACATATATATATATATTTTAATCCATAAAAATAAAATCGCTAATGTGTGTTTGTTTTCAAATGAATGTTCTCTGAAAGTTCTTGACCAATTACTTTGAAATTTTGATTCAACATTGTACTTGACTAGAGGAGTGTATTTATATAGGTTTCATATAATTGTCACAACAATATCAGATAAAAATGCCATTTTTTTCGAAAATCCTGCCATCCATTGGACTTGAAAAAAAGTCGAATATTTATATTTGTATTAAAATAATTAAATTAAATAATTTCATGATATTATTATATTATATTTATATTTAGTTTGTTTCCTCCAGAGACTCTAGAGGTAAAACTGGTCAAACTAAACATTGTGAAATTGTAAAAATAAACATATTAGAAAATGTTTGCATTTTCATTTCTTCTATATACATAAAAATTGCACATAATCAATTTGACATAACAAAATACTCGAATAGAGGAGTGTTTTTCTGTAGAGGATTCATAAAAATAAAAACGATAATGTGTGTTTGTTTTCAAATGAATGTTCTCTGAAAGTTCTTCACAAATTGCTTTGAAATTTTGACACAACATAGTACTCGAATAGAGGAGTGTTTTTCTGTATAGGTTTCATATAAATGTCATTAAGATAATTAGAACTTCGATTAAAAAGTGTATTGCGAACAATTTTCGCGATGGAATATTATCGGAAAGTTGGTAAAGTCGTTTTTCGTCATTCTGAAAAGAAATTATGCCGAGTTCGAGAAGTGCCAAGGAGGCCAATTTCGAAAGCATATTTGCTGCCGAACCTCTTGGATTTCATTTGTGCATAACTTGTTTAAAGTTGATAATATGAAAAACGAAGCTAAATATAAAATAATACTTCAAACTCTCATAAGCCGCTAAAGTGAACTTTAATGTATAATAGCCATGGAATAGATTTGTAACTTGTTGTTTTTTTTTTGTGAATAGGTTGCTCATCTAGCGGGAACATTGTTCCCTTCGGGATCCTTTGGTATCATATACTCGCGGTCCTTATATTGTTATTTGTGTTATATTGCTGATACCAAGAAAACAATCAATAAAATCAATCAAATCAGGTAAAAATGCCATTTTTTCGAAAATCTTGCCATCCGTTTGACTTGAAAAAAGTCGAAAATTTAAATTATTATTAAAATAATTAAATTAAATAATACATAACTCGTTTAAAGTTGATAATATGAAAAACGAAGCTAAGTTAAGTACCATTATTAAGTAGTTTTACAAATTCTTAAGTTTCAGAAATGAAATGTGCCCATTCTGGGTTCAATTACGTGAAATGATAGTTTTTAGGCCCTCCTGCTCCGCCATGTCGCCATATCTCAAACTCTCTACAGGATCGCCTTCTCCACTTTCCATGCTAGGCAGTCTCCCATCACTTCCGAAATCCCGAGCACTCCCTTCTGTTATCTCCAATGGGGCCGAAACATCCGCAGGCTCCACTGACTTAGCTGATTCCATGCTCTCCGCTGGTAATTTCGCGGACTCCTCCGTAGACTCTACAGGTCCAATTGATCTCAAGTGTTCCGCTAGTAAATCCACGGGCTCTTCCGAAGGCTCCACTTGCTCCACTAAAACATCCGTGAGCTCTCTGGGCCCTGCTAACGTCTCGACCTGAACTGGTGACTCCATGGGCTCCAACGGCAAATCCTCTGAGTCTCCCATTATGCACATAATTTTTCTGGAGACACGCACGGGGTGGTCGGATGTGTCTTCTAATGACTCCATCCCAATGCTGCCAGAAACTGTACCTGGAACAACATATATGATTTGATGGGTTTTGGACGACGTTGAGAAGCATTAAAGCTTAACGTCATCAGCAAATACTTTGCAAACGATATCAGTATCTTTGTACAAGATCATTGATGTGCAATGAAAAGAGTGCAGGATCAAGCACACTACCCTGGGGGACAACACTGGTCATAGGAGCGATATTTGATAAAGATACTGATGTATCTATGGAATCTACCTGTGTTGCTGATCTTAAATAGATTGACTTCAATCGATGCGTAGTTCCTAATGACAGAGTTAGACAGATCAATTTATGACCACTTAATATGCGACTAATAAGTCATTTATATAGCGCCGAACGCGTGAGCTACAGAGGCGCTGTACCGGTCAAATTCATGCGAGCCAGTGCAACAATTTCAAGAATCCAAACGCCTAAAAAAGAGAGTCTTGAGTCTCTTCTTAAAGTCGGCGGTTGACATTTCAGATCTTAACAGGGGTGGCAGACTGTTCCATATAGATGGAGCGGCAAATCTGAATGAGCCAGCCTGGAATCTGGTCTTTGGAATGGGGATGTTAAGGAAGTTTGTGGATGCCACTCTCAGACTTCTTGAGTGCAGGTGTGGTGAGAGCATCTCCGCCAAATAAGGTGGTGACCGAGTGCTGAGGGCTTTATGCGCAATTAAGGCGATTTTGAAGTTCACTCTATCTCTTACTGGAAGCCAGTGTAGCAGTCTCATGGCGTCGGCCGGGTCAGCTCCTCTATCCAGTACTAGACATGCCGCCTTGTCTTGAATTCTCTGTAGTTTCCGGAAGGAAGCCGAGGGCAGCTGATGAAGCAAGGCATTACAGTAGTCGAGCCTTGACAGAATGAGGCATCGATAGAGTGTCGCAGAGATGTCAGGTGTTAGGAGGTGCCTGATATGGCGCAGAGCCCACAGGAGGTAGTTACATGACCTGATGACAGAAGAGGTGTGTTCAGCCAGGCGGAGGCTGTTGTCAAGGGTAACTCCGAGGAGTCTGATGTTTCTCTTCAAGGGTATTGTTTCGTCGGCTAGACTGACAGTGCTGAGACCCAGCTTCGATATGCTCTGGGGGGTTCCCAGAAGCATGGCCTCGAACTTGGAGGGATTTAGCTGAAGCTGGTTGGCCATGTGCCACTCCTGGATCATTCTGATGCATTCATCAGCTAAAGCCAAAGCTAGAGATCAAGTCGCCGACTGGAGAGGTATAGGCCGTGAAGAGGATAGGTCCGAGGACCGAGCCCTGAGGAACGCCAACGTCAATGGTGACAAGGTCGGAGGAACTATCGCCGAGTTTGACAAATTGCTTCCTACAGCCAAGGTAGGATTTCAGCCATGTCAGTGCTGAGCCTCTGATGGCAAATTCAGCATCAAGGCGCTGGGCAAGGATGCTGTGATCAACAGTATAAAAGGCAGCCGACAGATCTAGTGCAATCAGCATGGTACAACCGTCTTTACCAGCCGAAGTGACACCGTCAATGGTATGAAGGAGAGCCGTTTCAATGGAGTGGTCCTTTCGATATGCAGATTGAAAGTTTTGGAAGTTTGAGTTAGAGAGGAGGTGGGGCCGAATGCGATGAAGTACAAGTCTCTCGATAATCTTGGAGAAAGTAGTGAGGTTGGATATAGGTCTATAATTTGCAGGAATGAGTGGGATAAGTCCAGGTTTTTTGAGTAGAGAAAGTACTTGAGCTATCTTGTGGGGGGAAGGGAAATGCAGTTTGTGAAGGAAAGGTTAGCAAGTTTGGTTATAAGCATCGAGAAAATTAGAGGAAAGCGCTTGATGACCGGAGTGGCCACCGTGTCCAAAGGAGATATTCGTTTCAATGAAAAACACCAGGTGATATTTGAACTTTTAAAAATTTATTAGTTTTAATTAACTGTCAACTTGAAATAGAAGGAACATTAACATTTTCCATTGTCCAAGCTAGAATTAACGGACAACGTAGCGATTACAATTGATATTGAACACAAGGATTTTAATGGTGAGATGCGATGTTATGATCTCTGAAAACCTAACTAAATAATGCCAAAAAAACCGCTACGGGTCTAACAAGGTATACAAGCACAAAAACAAAAACGTATGAGCTATCCGACACCTTGGAATTCCGATGAGGCTGTCGACATAAAAGAAAAACTTTGATCTGAATAAGAATTGGATATATAAAGGCACAATGCACCGCATGTGAAAAAGATGATAAAGGATAATATGAAAGCAAGTCATGTTATGACATCTGACTTTGATTCCTTTTCATCGAATGAATGAGTAGTTATGGCACTTGTCGTATCTTCCTCTAAATCAACTTTCTTTGACACTGTAAAATTTAAGAAACTATCTAATGTGCTCTAATTATGCTTAATTTATGATGTTTATTGAAATTATAAATCTTACCTGTTGTCATGATACAGGTGAAATTGTCAACAGTAATATATCCTACTCGACAGACACAGATGTAATAGTTGAAAGCGTTCATGCAAAAAGATGAAGTTTCATCACACAATCCTTCTTCAAGACATTCATCAATATCTGGAAACAGAATGTCAAACCATGAGTCAAGAACTATTAAATAACGTCGCATGGCATATTTTAATAATAATAATAATAATAATAATATTTTCAGCAACAGCTCAAGTTTTATATGCTGGACTCAAAATGGTATACCTAAGCATTCCATAGCGTGGGCATATTCCTTCTTTGCTGTGCCAGTCGGACAGAGGCAATCGTACGAACCAACTGAGTTGTTGCACGAAACCCCGTCAGGACAACGAGAAGGTTTGCATTCATCGATGTCTTTAAATTTACAAAAGTAAATCATATTTTAGTTTAAATTAAATTTAATTTTTAGTTTAAACTTGATTCGTCAAATTATTTCAGTTCGCAACATTAAAAATATGTACCACCATGTTGTGCATATGCATTTTTGGGCAAATAGATGTTTTCATAACTAATATATCAAGTCACTTTATTCAGTTTTTCAGCGACCAATTTTTCGAAATAGGGTGCCATAGCAAACAATATTTAGATCACAATAAAGCACTGGACCCAATCCGACAGTGTTGAATAGTGTATAGACTTGACTCGAACACGATACAGCAGATACATCTCCATTGACACAATTCATTGGTATCTTATTCTTATTAAAAGCACTAAAAGTAAATAAAGTTTCGACTAATCCTTTCCAACTCAGAAATATCTTCATTTGATTAACCGAAGCATCTGCTTTTAGAAGACTTTGATTCCCCTTTGGCGAAACCTATTTTGCAGAGGCATTCATAATCACCAATTAAGTTGTTACATTCGGTGGATTCTTTGTCGCAATTTGCCGTGGAATTACATTCATCCATGTCTATGAGATTAAAATTAATTTGAAATGCATATATGTGATAATCAATGAAATATATGTGATAAATGATCTTTGGCGTAATAAATTTAATAATTTGAAATATTATAAATAAGAAAAACCTTGCAATTGGAAATAAGATTCTGAATTTAATTAACATTAATGTTCACCTGTGCAAATTTTCTCTGGTGTTTCGTAATATCCCAAGGTACATTTGCAATCATAGCTTCCTATGGAATTCACGCAATTCGAGTTGTTGGTACAAACATTGTTGAGGCATTCGTCAATATCTGGTGATATAAGTTTTAGTAGTTAATTACTGAATGAGTGGTTAGTTCATGCAACAAAGGAATTGAAAGAGTATTTACTTATTACTGCTTATTTACAACGAAAGTGGATTGTTCTACCAATAAGTTATGTTCCACTGAAAGCCAAGTCTAAGCTTGGTGATTAGAAGCATGTTAAGCGATATTAATAAGATGTCCATGAGAGATTTTGGAATAATTCCATTTCTTGCAATAATAACAAGAAAAATGAAGGCTTGTGGTTGTCTTTCACAACAAAAGGAATCACGAAAAGAAATTACTTAGCATTAATCATTTTAAAAACAGCCTCACCTTCACATGTGTTATTTACACCAGTCTTGTCGAAGCCTTCCAAGCAATCACACGAGTAACTACCGATGATATTATTACAAATTACATTCTCGCCCAAACACCTTGTGGTCAGACATTCGTCTATGTCTAAGTGTAGAGAAAGATTCTAGAAATCAACTTCGCAATACGAATTCTATTAACCACTTTAACTTTTAATTTACATTTTTTTGTCTTTGATGTCCACGTGGGAAACCCACGAATAGTTTTACGATGAAATACAGAAATTTCAATGAAACTCATGCAATCAATCATATTCTTGACAGATCACAGTTAGTTAAAGATCATTATATTAAATATTTTTCTCACCAGTGCACAAAGGTCCATCAATTAAAAAGCCGTCTTTACAATCGCATTGATAACTTCCTATCGTGTTTACACAATAGGTGCTATTAGGACAAGTATCATTACCTATTTCACATTCATCGGTATCTGTGCGAAGAAATGTGTGTGCAAAAATAAGAATTCATGTGATCACCAACAATGCGGTATTTGGAATCGATGTGGAACAATTTAATATTATTTAAATTAATAATAATATTATTATATGGAATGTTATGTCATATTCTTATAATATTGCTACAAATATTGCAATATTTTAGGTTGAAATATTTGTGTTTACTTAAATTATAATTACCTAAATTTACAATCCGGTAATTCTCCATGAATGTAAAAATTGTCAAATAAATTCATTCAAATACAATCTCCACAGACTACATACTATTATATTGAATTTATTTCTCACCGATGCATACATCGCTTTCAGTTAAATGAAAACCTTTGAAACATTGGCATTCAAAAGCTCCCATCATGTTTACACAATGTCCGTGTTCACCACAAGGCTTATCAAGACATTCATCGATATCTATGCGAACAAATATATGCCGATAACGACAATTAATAAGGTCAAAGGTATTAACAGCATTGCGATATATGGTAATAGATGTGTAACAATTTATTATTACCTCCGCAATAGTGCAATTCTTTTATGGCGTAATAACCTGGAGGGCATACACACATTGAAATCGAAAAGGTGCATGTCTTGCAACGGCAGTCCTTACATTTGAAGTCATATGTCTCACACTGCAAACTCTCACAGTCACCATTATTAAGGCTACAGTCTAAAGAAAAACGATTACTAGTTGTTTTAAGGACAAATTTTAGCAAATGAAACAAATGATATTGCTTCTAATTTCACAGTTTGGGCCATATCTTCCTTCAGGACATATTGCACAATTGGTTTCGTGGTATATGCATTCCCATGATAGTTCATAGCTTTTTCTTGTTTGATCTGTACGGTATTTTCACACAGTTAGATTCAGTTATTATTTGATTTTAGTGAATTGAAAATACTTCATTATACATTTAGGTATAATAAATAAGTGTTTATTCGAACTTGTTACTTCAATTGAACTTTATAAAACTAATTTAAAAAAGCAAACTCAAAACAGGAGGCAATGTAGTTGAAAACAACATGAAGACATACAGTTGAAATTTCACTCAATCATACTCTAGCAAAATCTCAAGGGACTGCATCAACAATATATGCCTCGATATATTTTTGACAACATAGAATTATCTTTAATTACATCTTCTCCTATAGATGGAGAAATAACCATGGCCTCCACAGAATTGAAATTCTTTGCACATTTCATTGCAGAAATGCAAACGAACCGGAATGAATTTCTCGGCATCTTTAATACAAAGACATTCCGTTCCCTGACGTTTTAATATCTTGATATATTTTTTTATTCTTTAATGGAAATGATTTAATGATTTTAAGAGGTTAAAAGAATATGTTTGACGGAAATGAAAAAATTAAAACCCAATTCATGAATTAAACGAAAGTCCACGAAAATATTAACTAACCTTAGAAATAGCGAAAAAACGTGTATCACAATAGTTATCACATATAGCCAAATTATCAATTTCCCCGTGTATAGGACTTACTTTTTTAGACTCATAACAGCCAACATATCTTTCAAAATAGGTGTCTGCATTGCAAGAGTTTCATTTCATAATGATTGATATTAACATAAATATTATTCAGCAAAATTAAATTCTTACCATGCCCTAAAACTTGAAGATCAGATTGGATGTTTTTTCCTTCTATTATAACTAATCTAGTAACTTCGTCGCAAAAAAATCCGTCGTTCTTACTGAAGTTGCAGTAATATTTTTCAAAATTCCAATGAAACTTTAAATGAGCTGTAGGATAATGACTTTCATCACTTGACAAAGTATCTGCAATGGAAACGATTTTACATAATAAACGTCTAAAACATCAACAATATATAAAACTGACTTGAATCTGCAATCATAATACATCATAAAGCATATGATACCGAGTAATTGCATTAAGTGCTCTATTAAGGTTCTTGTTGGTGCGCTTATAAATTCACATATAGCGATAATCATAATCAATGAATGATAAGATCATATCTCACCCCATTTATCATTATCATCAACATATTCCACGAAATGTGGATGGAACATATCTATGACAATCTTGTTTACGTATTTGTAGATTTTACCATAAGCTAACGATTTCACCTGTTCCTTGCCATTGTTTAAGAAATAAAATGTTGGTTGTGCTGGGGATGCTAGACGCAAGGCTATCGTAAAAATAATTAAATTCCGAAAGCTAAAATGTCCCATGCTCCGGACAGCTTGATATAAAGAAAATAATGAGTCATTGCGTCATTCAGTTCAAAAATAACCGAAAACTGCGAAAGTAGACAACATAAATTTCACTTTAAAATTTAAAATTATATAATTGTCACAACTATATCAGATTAATTGTATATTAATAGAACGATTATTAACCGAGTGAGGTCTTGTAAATTTCTTGGCATTTTATTGGATGATAATCTCACTTGGAAAAATCACATCAATCTTATTCATTCGAAAATTTCTAAAAACTGTTGTGTTTTATCACGGATCAATGGGAGTACCTTGCTTACCCTTTTCTACTGCCTCATTCATCCATATTTATCATATTATAACATAGCCTGGGCATCTACTTTCCCATCCCGATTGATCTCTTTGGCCAGCGCTAAAAAAAAATCACTACGTATTATCTTCCATCGTCATCCTTTTTCATCGTCGACGCACTTGTTCATTAGCCATAAAATTCTCAACATTTACAACATAAACACATTCCAAATAGGCATATTTATTTATAAATATTTTAACAACATGTTACCGCCATTTTTCGAGGACTACTTTGAAAGGATTGGCGGAAGCCACTCCTACAGTTTGCGCAATATTAATGACTTATGTTCGGATTCTGCCAGAACAACTTTGAAACTATTTCCTATAAAATGCCGTGGTCCTCGAATATTTTCTGACATACCTATAGACATAAAATCATCTACCTCGACCTCAATGTTCAAGAAATCACTTAAATCGCATTTACTCGGTACCCAAAATTTGATTCCTCAAATTATTTCAGATGGTAAGTTTTTAAATTGGATGATACTTAGAGTTAAGTAATTGAAAAAAGAGCGAACAATGCAATTTTAGAAACTATGCCAACACATTCGTACAAGCTTTTTATGTGGAAATCAAGGTTTACATAACTAAATGATATTAAATCATTCTTTTGATTTTTCATTGACAAATTATTCATAATAGGGATCCATAGCAAGTAATAAATAATAGATCGCTATAAAAAACAGAACCCCACCCGACAGCTTTGACCGGAGTATAGATTGCACTCGAATACGGATACAGATTAACATAATTCATTGGTATCTTATTCCTATTAACAGCACTAAAAATAAAGTAAGTTTCGACTAATCCTTTCCAACTCAGAAATATCTTCATTTGATTAACCGAAGCATTTGCTTTTAGGAGACTTTGATTTCCCTTTGGCGAAACCTATTTTGCAGAGGCATTCATAATCACCAATTAAGTTGTTACAATCGGTGGATTCTTTGTCGCAATTTGTCGTGGAATTACATTCATCCATGTCTATGAGATTAAAATTAAATTCAAATTCATATACTTATGCACATTAACGTTTACCTGCGCATATTTTCTCTGGCGTTTCGTAATATCCCGAGGTACATTTTTAATTATAGCTTCCTATGGAATTATCGCAATTCGAGTTGTTCGTACAAACGTAGAGATTGTTAAGGCATTCGTCAATGTCTGGTGATATAAGTTTTAGTTGTTACTGAAAGAGTGGATCGTGCAACAAAGGAATTGAAAGAGTTTTGTTGTAACCCGGGGTCTGATGAATTAATTAGCGTAAGGATATCTTTATTGGAATTAACTAATGGCAAATACGGCTGGACGATTTTGGTCTATTGCAATTGCTGTCCCGATCGGAACTGCCTAATGACTCGAATCGCTAGATGCGATTTCGAGATAAAAGATTCTGAACATTAACTAAACTTAATTAATTAATTAATGTCAGGGATCCAACATTGCCCCCTCCTTAAATCTGTTCGACCCGAAAAGGCTGTTCTGTTTCTCGGTGACATTTTGCTAATCGATTGCTGTGGACCACTTTCTTTCTAGTCCTTGCTGACTTCTGTATGCGGTATACCACGTCGTTTATTTTCCTTATGATTTTGTATGGTCCTTCCCAATCTTTTTGTAACTTTGGCGACTTCCCTTTTCTTCGTTGGGGGTTGTATAGCCAGACTAGTTCATCTTCTTTAAAACTTACATCATTGGCTTGCCTATCGTATCTCGCTTTGGCTTGATCGCTATTAACACTAATATTTTTCCGGGCAACCTGATGTGTCTCAGCCAGTGTATTTCTTAGGTTTGAAACGTAGTCACATGCCGACTTAGGTTCCTCTGCTCTTCCGAACATCATATCGGCAGGAAGACGAATCTCCCTCCCGAATGTCATCATTTATGGACTGATTCCTGTCGTTTTATGCATGGCTGTCCGGTAGGCCATAAGGAAAAGTGGCGAGTATCTGTCCCAGTCATCTTGCTGTTCACTTACCATTTTTGACAAATACTGCTCCATGGTCCTGATAAATCTCTCGACCATACCGTCCGATGCGGATGCAATGCAGTGGTTCTTGTCTTATGGATTCCAAGGATAGCTCTTGAAATATTTTCGACTCGAAATTCCTGCCTTGGTCCGAATGTAACTCTAATGACAACCCGAATCGACTAATCCAATTATTTACGAGAGCATCAGCTACATTTTCCGCCTCCTGATTTGGCAGTGCAAACGCTTCAGTCCATTTGATGAAGTAATCGCTGATCACTAATAAGTACCGATTTCCCTTCTTTGATGTAGGGAATGGTCCGGCAATATCCAAAGCTATTCTTTCAAAAGGTACTCCCACATTATAAGGTTGCATTAGACCTTTAGTCTTCTTTTGAGGACCTTTACTGGTTGCGCAATTATTGCAATTTCTACACCACTCCACAACGTCTTGTTTGTAGTGCAACCAGTAAAACCTCTCTCTCACCTTCACGATTTCGTTTTGGTAGTGCATTCCATGGTTTTACGATCCTATTGCAGAAAAAATATTTGACAATATTTGTTGAAAATTTATTGTATCGAAGTTCGAAACTGTGTCCTCTCGTGACTGGACAATCGTGGACGTGTAGTAGATGCTTCAGGGGGATGTCGCAATGACATTTATTAATTTGAAGCAAAATGCCAAGATGATCTCTCAAGGGTCATACGTTTAAGATGTTTTATTCCTTCCATGTAGAGGTATTTAGCAAATGAAGGTATTGAGCGGTATTTTCTTTTGTATTTTTTCAACTCTATCAATTAGGTATTTGTGGTGAGTGTTCCATACTGAGGAAAATAATCAAGTATTGGATGCCCTAATCTTCCACGAAACTGCTGCAGCTTTATGAACGATTTTGTCGATGTGGACTGCAAACTTTAAGCTAATTTGGGTCCATCATAATCCCGAGATCCATAATTTTTATTATCCAAATTATTCCTTTGTGAAACTCTGATTATTCATCATTCCAGTCACTTATTTTTTTCAAAATTTTAATGAAGACAATTAATTCCGATTTAATCTTGATTAAGTTTAAATAATTAAAAGAATTGTTTCAATGGATCAATTAAAGGAATTATTAAAGGAATCCACTCGTTGGAGGTTCTGACCGTTGATGGGTTACTCATGATTATTTCTTTTCCTTCTTCGTCATGCTGCGGAGAAAACCTGACATTTCTCCGTCACTTGCTGAAGCTGCCAAATGTGACTCAACTGGAAAACCTTGTTAAGAGCAGACTGCAGTTGGGTTTCGGACGACGTTGAAAAGCATTAAAGCTCAACGTCATCAGCAAATACTTTGCAAATGACACCAGTATCTTTGATCATTGATGTACAATGAAAAGAGTTCAGGATCAAGCACACTACCCTGGGGGACAACACTGGTCATAGGAGCGATATTTGATAAAGATACTGATGCATCTATGGAATCTACCTGTGTTTGTGATCTTAGATTAACTTCATTCGATGCGTAATTCCTAATGACAGAGTTAGACAGATCAATTTATGACCACTTAATATGCGACTATTAATTAATGATATTCGTTTCTATGAATAACACCAGGTGATATTTGAACTTTTAAAAATTTATTAGTTTTAATTAACTGTCAACTTGAAATAGAAGGAACATTAACATTTTCCATTGTCCAAGCATGAATTAACGGACAAAGTAGCGATTACAATTGATATTGAACACAAGGAATTGAATGAGATGCGATGTTATGATCTCTGAATCCCTAACGAAATAATGCCAAAAAGAAACCGCTACGTGACTAACAAGTTATGCAAGCAAAAAAACAAAAAACGTATGAGCTATCCGACACTTTGGAATTCCGATGAGGCTGTCGACATAAAAGAAAAACTTTGATCTGAATAAGAATTGGATATATAAAGGCACAATGCACCGCATGTGAAAAAGATGATAAAGGATAATATGAAAGCAAGCCATGATATGGCATCTGACTTTGATTCCTTTTCATCGAATGAATGAGTAGTTATGGCACTTGTCGTATCTTCCTCTAAATCAACTTTCTTTGACACTGTAAAATTTAAGAAACTATCTAATGTGCTCTAATTATGCTTAATTTATGATGTTTATTGAAATTATAAATCTTACCTGTTGTCATGATACAGGTGAAATTGTCAACAGTAATATATCCCACTCGACAGACACAGATGTAATAGTTGAAAGCGTTCATGCAAAAAGATGAAGTTTCATCACATAATCCTTCTTCAAGACATTCATCAATATCTGGAAACAGAATGTCAAAATATGAGTCAAGAAGAACTATTAGATAACGTCGCATGGTATATTTTAATAATAATAATAATAATAGTAATATTTTCAGCAACAGCTCAAGTTTTATATGCAGGACTCAAAATGGCATACCTAGACATTCCATAGCGTGGGCATATTCCTTCTTTGCTGTGCCAGTCGGACAGATGCAATCGTACGAACCAACTGAATTGATGCACGAAACCCCGTCAGGACAACGAGAAGGTTTGCATTCATCGATGTCTTTAAATTTACAAAAGTAAATGGTATTTTAGTTTAAATTTAATTTAATTTTTAGCTTAAACTTGATTCGTCAAATCATTTCAGTTCGCAACATTAAAAATGAATGACTGATAACGTTAATAAATTAAGGATAAAATGGCGAACAATGGAATTCTAGTAAATATACCACTATGATGTGCATATGCATTTTTGGGCAAATAGATGTTTTCATAACTAATATATCAAGTCACTCTATTCAGTTTTTCAGCGACCAATTTTTCGAAATAGGGTGCCATAGCAAACAATATTTAGATCACAATATTTAGATTTATATAGATCACAATAAAGCACTGAACCCAATCCGACAGTGTTGAATAGTGTATAGACCTGAATCGAACACGATACTGCAGATAAATCTCCATTAACATAATTCATTGGTATCTTATTCCTATTAACAGCACTAAAAATAAAGTAAGTTTCGACTAATCCTTTCCAATTCAGAAATATCTGAGTTTGATTAACCGAAGCATCTGCTTTTGGGAGACTTTGATTCCCCTTTGGCGAAACCTATTTTGCAGGGGCATTCATAATCACCAATTAAGTTGTTACAATCGGTGGATTCTTTGTCGCAATTTGCCGTGGAATCACATTCATCCACATCTATGAGATTGAAATTAAGGTCAAATGCATATACTTATATGTGATAATCAATGAAATACATGTGATAAATGATCTTTGGCGTAATAACTTTAATTATCTGCAATATTCTAAAAAAAAATTTGCAATTGGAAATAAGATTCTGAATTTATTTAACATTAATGTTCACCTGCGCAAATTTTTTCTGGTGTTTCGTAATATCCCAAGGTACATTTGCAATCATAGCTTCCTATGGAATTCACGCAATTCGAGTTGTTGGTACAAACATTGTTGAGGCATTCGTCAATATCTGGTGATATAAGTTTTAGTAGTTAATTACTGAATGAGTGGTTAGTTCATGCAACAAAGGAATTGAAAGAGTATTTACTTATTACTGCTTATTTACAACGAAAGTGGATTGTTCTACCAAGAAATTATGTTCCACTAAGCTCGGTGATTAGAAGCACGTTAAGCGATATTAATAAGATGACGATGAGAGATTTTGGAATAGTTCCATTTCTTGCAATAAGAAAAGGAAAATGAAGGCTTGTGATTGTCTTTCACAAGAAAAGGAATCACGAAAAGAAATTACTTAGCATTAATCATTTTAAAAACAGCCTCACCTTCACATGTCTTATTTTCACCAGTCTTGTCGAAACCTTCCAAGCAATCACACGAGTAACTACCAATGATATTATTACAAATTACATTCTCGCCCAAACACGTTGTGGTCAGACATTCGTCTATGTCTAAATTTAGAGAAAGATTATGGAAATCAACTTCGCAATACGAACTCTTTTAACCACTTCAACTTTTAATTTGCATTTTTTAGTATTTGATATCCACGTGGGAAAGCCACGAATAGTTTTACGATGAAATACAGAATTTTCAATGAAACTCATGCAATCAATCATATTCTTGACAGATCACAGTAGTTAAAGATCATTATATTAAATATAATTCTCACCAGTGCACAAAGATCCATCAATTAAAAAGCCGTCTTTACAATTGCATTGATAACTTCCTATCGTGTTTACACAATAGGTGCTATTAGGACAAGTATCAGTACCTTTTTCACATTCATCGGTATCTGTGCGAAGAAATGTGTGTGCAAAAATGTCAATTCATGTGATCACCAACAAGCGGGATTTGGAAATCGATGTGGAACAATTTAATATTATTTAAATTATTAATAATATTATTATATGGAATGTTATGTCATATTCTTATAATATTGTTACAAATATTGCAATATTTTAGGTTGAAATATTTATGTTTACTTAAATTATCATTGCCTAAAATTACAATCCGGTAATTCTCCATGTATTTAAAAATTGTCAAATGAACTCAATCAAATACAATCTCGACAGACTACGGTGATTACATACTATTATATTGAATTTATTTCTCACCGATGCATACATCGTTTTCAGTTAAATGAAAACCTTTGTAACATTGGCATTCAAAAGCTCCCATCATGTTTACACAATGTCCGTGTTCACCACAAGGTTTATCAAGACATTCATCGATATCTATGCGAACAAATATATGCCGAGAATGACAATTAATAATGTCATTGAATTAACAGCAGTGAGGTATATGGTAATAGATGTGTAACAATTTAATTTAAATTTATATTAATAATAACTTTTTATAATACTATTATTATATGGCTTCTTACCAAAATACTGTTACAAATAATTTAATATTGTAATTTCACTCAATTTATTATTACCTCCGCAATAGTGCAATTCTTTTATGGCGTAATAACCTGGAGGGCATACACACATTGAAATCGAAAAGGTGCATGTCTTGCAACGGCAGTCCTTACATTTGAAGTCATATGTCTCACACTGCAAACTCTCACAGTCACCATTATTAAGGCTACAGTCTAAAGAAAAACGATTACTAGTTGTTTTAAGGACAAATTTTAGCAAATGAAACAAATGATATTGCTTCTAATTTCACAGTTTGGGCCATATCTTCCTTCAGGACATATTGCACAATTGGTTTCGTGGTATATGCATTCCCATGATAGTTCATAGCTTTTTCTTGTTTGATCTGTACGGTATTTTCACACAGTTAGATTCAGTTATTATTAAATTTTAGTGAAGTGAAAATACATTAATTACATTTTCTCCTATAGATGGAGAAATAACCACTGCCTCCACAGAATTGAAATTCCTTGCACATTTCATTGCATAAATGCAAACGAACCGGAATGAATTTCTCGGCATCTTTAATACAAAGACAATCCATTCCCTGACGTTTTAATATCTTGATATATTTTTTTATTCTTTAATGGAAATGATTTAATATTTTAAGAGGTTAAAAGAATATGTTTGACGGAAATTAAAAAAATAAAACCCAATTCATGAATTAAACGAAAGTCCACGAAAATATTAACTAACCTTAGAAATAGCGAAAAAACTTGTATCACAATAGTTATCACATATAGCCAAATCATCAATTTCCCCGTGTTTAGGATTTACTTTTTTAGACTCATAACAGCCAACATATCTTTCAAAATAGGTGTCTGCATTGCAAGAGTTCCATTTCATAAGTTTAAGATGGATATTAACATAAATATTATTCAGCAAAATTAAAGTCTTACCGTGCCCAAACATTCGAAGATCAAATTGCATGTTTTTTCCTTCTATTATAACTAATCTAGTAACTTCGTCGCAAAAAAATCCGTCGTTCTTACTGAAGTTGCAGTAAGATTTTTCAAAATTCCAATGAAACTTTAAATGAGCTGTAGGATAATGACTTTCATCACTTGACAAAGTATCTGAAATGGAATATTTTTGAATATTTTACATAATAAACGTCTAAAACATCAACAATATATAAAACTGACTTGAATCTGCAATCATAATACATCATAATGCATATGATACTGAGTAATTGGATTAAGTGCTCTATTAAGGTTCTTGTTGGTGCGCTTATAAATTCACATATAGCGATAATCATAATCAATAAATGATAAGTTCAAATCTCACCCCATTTATCATTATCATCAACATATTCCACGAAATGTGGATGGAACATATCTATGACAATCTTGTTTACGTATTTGTAGATTTTACCATAAGCTAACGATTTCACCTGTTCCTTGCCATTGTTTAAGAAATAAAAAGTTAGTTCGGCTGGGGATGCTAGACGCAAGGTTATCGTAAAAATAATTAAATTCCGAAAGCTAAAATGTCCCATGCTCAGGACAGCTTGATATAAAGAAAATAATGAGTCATTGAGCCATTGCGTCATTCAGTTCAAAAATAACCGAAAACAGCGAAACTAGACAACATAAATTTCGCTTTAAAATTAAAAATTATTTTGTTCTTTATCTACATATATATATATATATTTTAATCCATAAAAATAAAATCGCTAATGTGTGTTTGTTTTCAAATGAATGTTCTCTGAAAGTTCTTGACCAATTACTTTGAAATTTTGATTCAACATTGTACTTGACTAGAGGAGTGTATTTATATAGGTTTCATATAATTGTCACAACAATATCAGATAAAAATGCCATTTTTTTCGAAAATCTTGCCATCCATTGGACTTGAAAAAAAGTCGAATATTTATATTTGTATTAAAATAATTAAATTAAATAATTTCATGATATTATTATATTATATTTATATTTAGTTTGTTTCCTCCAGAGACTCTAGAGGTAAAACTGGTCAAACTAAACATTGTGAAATTGTAAAAATAAACATATTAGAAAATGTTTGCATTTTCATTTCTTCTATATACATAAAAATTGCACATAATAAATTTGACATAACAAAATACTCGAATAGAGGAGTGTTTTTCTGTAGAGGATTCATAAAAATAAAAACGCTAATGTGTGTTTGTTTTCAAATGAATGTTCTCTGAAAGTTCTTCACAAATTGCTTTGAAATTTTGATACAACATAGTACTCGAATAGAGGAGTGTTTTTCTGTATAGGTTTCGTATAAATGTCATTAAGATAATTAGAACTTCGATTAAAAAGTGTATTGCGAACAATTTTCGCGATGGAATATTATCGGAAAGTTGGTAAAGTCGTTTTTCGTCATTCTGAAAAGAAATTATGCCGAGTTCGAGAAGTGCCAAGGAGGCCAATTTCGAAAGCATATTTGCTGCCGAACCTCTTGGATTTCATTTGTGCATAACTTGTTTAAAGTTGATAATATGAAAAACGAAGCTAAATATAAAATAATACTTCAAACTCTCATAAGCCGCTAAAGTGAACTTTAATGTATAATAGCCATGGAATAGATTTGTAACTTGTTGTTTTTTTTTTTGTGAATAGGTTGCTCATCTAGCGGGAACATTGTTCCCTTCGGGATCCTTTGGTATCATATACTCGCGGTCCTTATATTGTTATTTGTGTTATATTGCTGATACCAAGAAAACAATCAATAAAATCAATCAAATCAGGTAAAAATGCCATTTTTTTTCGAAAATCTTGCCATCCGTTTGACTTGAAAAAAGTCGAAAATTTAAATTATTATTAAAATAATTAAATTAAATAATACATAACTCGTTTAAAGTTGATAATATGAAAAACGAAGCTAAGTTATGTACCATTATTAAGTAGTTTTACAAATTCTTAAGTTTCAGAAATGAAATGTGCCCATTCTGGGTTCAATTACGTGAAATGATAGTTTTTAGGCCCTCCTGCTCCGCCATGTCGCCATATCTCAAACTCTCTACAGGATCGCCTTCTCCACTTTCCATGCTAGGCAGTCTCCCATCACTTCCGAAATCCCGAGCACTCCCTTCTGTTATCTCCAATGGGGCCGAAACATCCGCAGGCTCCACTGACTTAGCTGATTCCATGCTCTCCGCTGGTAATTTCGCGGACTCCTCCGTAGACTCTACAGGTCCAATTGATCTCAAGTGTTCCGCTAGTAAATCCACGGGCTCTTCCGAAGGCTCCACTTGCTCCACTAAAACATCCGTGAGCTCTCTGGGCCCTGCTAACGTCTCGACCTGAACTGGTGACTCCATGGGCTCCAACGGCAAATCCTCTGAATCTCCCATTATGCACATAATTTTTCTGGAGACACGCACGGGGTGGTCGGATGTGTCTTCTAATGACTCCATCCCAATGCTGCCAGAAACTGTACCTGGAACAACATATATGATTTGATGGGTTTTGGACGACGTTGAGAAGCATTAAAGCTTAACGTCATCAGCAAATACTTTGCAAACGACACCAGTATCTTTGTACAAGATCATTGATGTGCAATGAAAAGAGTGCAGGATCAAGCACACTACCCTGGGGGACAACACTGGTCATAGGAGCGATATTTGATAAAGATACTGATGTATCTATGGAATCTACCTGTGTTGCTGATCTTAAATAGATTGACTTCAATCGATGCGTAGTTCCTAATGACAGAGTTAGACAGATCAATTTATGACCACTTAATATGCGACTAATAAGTCATTTATATAGCGCCGAACGCGTGAGCTACAGAGGCGCTGTACCGGTCAAATTCATGCGAGCCAGTGCAACAATTTCAAGAATCCAAACGCCTAAAAAAGAGAGTCTTGAGTCTCTTCTTAAAGTCGGCGGTTGACATTTCAGATCTTAACAGGGGTGGCAGACTGTTCCATATAGATGGAGCGGCAAATCTGAATGAGCCAGCCTGGAATCTGGTCTTTGGAATGGGGATGTTAAGGAAGTTTGAGGATGCCACTCTCAGACTTCTTGAGTGCAGGTGTGGTGAGAGCATCTCAGCCAAATAAGGTGGTGACCGAGTGCTGAGGGCTTTATGCGCAATTAAGGCGATTTTGAAGTTCACTCTATCTCTTACTGGAAGCCAGTGTAGCAGTCTCATGGCGTCGGCCGGGTCAGCTCCTCTACCCAGTACTAGACATGCCGCCTTGTCTTGAATTCTCTGTAGTTTCCGGAAGGAAGCCGAGGGCAGCTGATGAAGCAAGACATTACAGTAGTCGAGCCTTGACAGAATGAGGCATCGATAGAGTGTCGCAGAGATGTCAGGTGTTAGGAGGTGCCTGATATGGCGCAGAGCCCACAGGTGGTAGTTACATGACCTGATGACAGAAGAGGTGTGTTCAGCCAGGCGGAGGCTTTTGTCAAGGGTAACTCCGAGGAGTCTGATGTTTCTCTTCAAGGGTATTGTTTCGTCGGCTAGACTGACAGTGCTGAGACCCAGCTTCGATATGCTCTGGGGGGTTCCCAGAAGCATGGCCTCGAATTTGGAGGGATTTAGCTGAAGCTGGTTGGCCATGTGCCACTCCTGGATCATTCTGATGCATTCATCAGCCTTGCGGAGATCCCCGGCCGTGTTCGATAAGGAGACGGGTATATGGATGCTGGTGTCATCCGCATACATATGATAGCTAAAGCCAAAGCTAGAGATCAAGTCGCCGACTGGAGAGGTATAGGCCGTGAAGAGGATAGGTCCGAGGACCGAGCCCTGAGGAACGATAACATCAATGGTGACAAGGTCGGAGGAACTATTGCCGAGTTTGACAAATTGCTTCCTACAGCCAAGGTAGGATTTCAGCCATGTCAGTGCTGAGCCTCTGATGGCAAATTCAGCATCAAGGCGCTGGGCAAGGATGCTGTGATCAACAGTATAAAAGGCAGAAAATTAGAGGAAAGCGCTTGATGACCGGAGTGGCCACCGTGTCCAAAGGAGATATTCGTTTCAATGAAAAACACCAGGTGATATTTGAATTTTTAAAAATTTATTAGTTTTAAATAACTGTCAACTTGAAATAGAAGGAACATTAACATTTTCCATTGTCCAAGCTAGAAATAACGGACAACATAGCGATTACAATTGATATTGAACACAAGGATTTGAATGGTGAGATGCGATGTTATGATCTCTGAAAACCTAACTAAATAATGCCAAAAAAACCGCTACGGGTCTAACAAGGTATACAAGCACAAAAACAAAAACGTATGAGCTATCCGACACCTTGGAATTCCGATGAGGCTGTCGACATAAAAGAAAAACTTTGATCTGAATAAGAATTGGATATATAAAGGCACAATGCACCGCATGTGAAAAAGATGATAAAGGATAATATGAAAGCAAGCCATGTTATGGCATCTGACTTTGATTCCTTTTCATCGAATGAATGAGTAGTTATGGCACTTGTCGTATCTTCCTCTAAATCAACTTTCTTTGACACTGTAAAATTTAAGAAATCATCTAATTTGCTCTTGTTATGCTTAATTTATGATGTTTATTGAAATTATAAATCTTACCTGTTGTCATGATACAGGTGAAATTGTCAACAGTAATATATCCTACTCGACAGACACAGATGTAATAGTTGAAAGCGTTCATGCAAAAAGATGAAGTTTCATCACACAATCCTTCTTCAAGACATTCATCAATATCTGGAAACAGAATGTCAAACCATGAGTCAAGAAGAACTATTAAATAACGTCGCATGGCATATTTTAATAATAATAATAATAATAATAATAATAATAATATTTTCAGCAACAGCTCAAGTTTTATATGCTGGACTCAAAATGGTATACCTAGGCATTCCATAGCGTGGGCATATTCCTTCTTTGCTGTGCCAGTCGGACAGAGGCAATCGTACGAACCAACTGAGTTGTTGCACGAAACCCCGTCAGGACAACGAGAAGGTTTGCATTCATCGATGTCTTTAAATTTACAAAAGTAAATGATATTTTAGTTTAAATTAAATTTAATTTTTAGTTTAAACTTGATTCGTCAAATTATCTCAGTTCGCAACATTAAAAATATGTACCACCATGTTGTGCATATGCATTTTTGGGCAAATAGATGTTTTCATAACTAATATATCAAGTCACTTTATTCAGTTTTTCAGCGACCAATTTTTCGAAATAGGGTGCCATAGCAAACAATATTTAGATCACAATAAAGCACTGGACCCAATCCGACAGTGTTGAATAGTGTATAGACTTGACTCGAACACGATACAGCAGATACATCTCCATTGACACAATTCATTGGTATCTTATTCTTATTAAAAGCACTAAAAGTAAATAAAGTTTCGACTAATCCTTTCCAATTCAGAAATATCTGAGTTTGATTAACCGAAGCATCTGCTTTTGGGAGACTTTGATTCCCCTTTGGCGAAACCTATTTTGCAGAGGCATTCATAATCACCAATTAAGTTGTTACATTCGGTAGATTCTTTGTCGCAATTTGCCGTGGAATTACATTCATCCATGTCTATGAGATTAAAATTAATTTCAAATGCATATATGTGATAATCAATGAAATATATGTGATAAATGATCTTTGGCGTAATAAATTTAATAATTTGAAATATTATAAATAAGAAAAACCTTGCAATTGGAAATAAGATTCTGAATTTAATTATCATTAATGTTCACCTGTGCAAATTTTCTCTGGTGTTTCGTAATATCCCAAGGTACATTTGCAATCATAGCTTCCTATGGAATTCACGCAATTCGAGTTGTTCGTACAAACATTGTTGAGACATTCGTCAATATCTGGTGATATAAGTTTTAGTAGATGAGTGGTTAGTTCATGCAACAAAGGAATTGAAAGAATTTTTACTTATTACTGCTTATTTACAACGAAAGTGGATTGTTCTACCAAGAAGTTATGTTCCACTGAAAGCCAAGTCTAAGCTTGGTGATTAGAAGCATGTTAAGCGATATTAATAAGATGTCCATGAGAGATTTTGGAATAATTCCATTTCTTGCAATAATAACAAGAAAAATGAAGGCTAGTGGTTGTCTTTCACAACAAAAGGAATCACGAAAAGAAATTACTTAGCATTAATCATTTTAAAAACAGCCTCACCTTCACATGTGTTATTTACACCAGTCTTGTCGAAGCCTTCCAAGCAATCACACGAGTAACTACCGATGATATTATTACAAATTACATTCTCGCCCAAACACCTTGTGGTCAGACATTCGTCTATGTCTAAGTGTAGAGAAAGATTCTAGAAATCAACTTCGCAATACGAATTCTATTAACCACTTTAACTTTTAATTTACATTTTTTTGTCTTTGATGTCGACGTGGGAAACCCACGAATAGTTTTACGATGAAATACAGAATTTTCAATGAAACTCATGCAATCAATCATATTCTTGACAGATCACAGTAGTTAAACATCATTATATTAAATATTATTCTCACCAGTGCACAAAGATCCATCAATTAAAAAGCCGTCTTTACAATTGCATTGATAACTTCCTATCGTGTTTACACAATAGGTGCTATTAGGACAAGTATCAGTACCTTTTTCACATTCATCGGTATCTGTGCGAAGAAATGTGTGTGCAAAAATGTCAATTCATGTGATCACCAACAAGCGGGATTTGGAAATCGATGTGGAACAATTTAATATTATTTAAATTATTAATAATATTATTATATGGAATGTTTTGTCATATTCTTATAATATTGCTACAAATATTGCAATATTTTGGGTTGAAATATTTGTGTTTACTTAAATTATAATTACCTAAATTTGCAATCCGGTAATTCTCCATGAATGTAAAAATTGTCAAATAAATTCAATCAAATACAATCTCCACAGACTACATACTATTATATTGAATTTATTTCTCACCGATGCATACATCGTTTTCAGTTAAATGAAAACCTTTGTAACATTGGCATTCAAAAGCTCCCATCATGTTTACACAATGTCCGTGTTCACCACAAGGCTTATCAAGACATTCATCGATATCTATGCGAACAAATATATGCCGAGAATGACAATTAATAATGTCATTGAATTAACAACAGTGAGGTATATGGTAATAGATGTGTAACAATTTAATTTAAATTTATATTAATGTCTAAGTTATTAATAATAACTTTTTATAATACTATTGTAATAACCCGGGGTCCTCAAACTAATTATAGAAGGTCAGGTTTATTGAAAGTTGTCAGATGGCTTGGAAGATGCACGATGCTTCAAATGTCTAAGTCTTGAAATCTGCTGTTCTCTAATTCTCGCTCTACTTTCCGAGGTAAATCCATTTGTCAAGGTACATAACCAAAGAGTCTGAATAGCACCAATTTAATTCTCAAATTATATTGCCACTAAATTTAATTAATTATTAAATTAATTAATCGGCAATATAATTTTAAATATTATTCAATTTCTAGGGATCCAACACTGCCCCCTCCTTAAATCTGTTCGTCCCGAACAGACATCTATTCCCATTTTCATTTTTACTCTCGGAATAGGATCCGATCTTCCAACAATCTCATGGCTGCAAATCCCAGATCCATTTGCTTTGTCATCTTCTGGGATTTCTGTCTCCTTCCTTTTACTTCTGCGTCCCGCAAGTTTCAGCCGCGGAACATCGTCATTTCTACGCACACTCTCCTGCTCCACGATGTCGCCAGATCCCAGACTCTCCTCAGGATCACCTGCTCCACTTTCCATGCTAGGCACTCTCCTGAAATCCCGAGCACTCCCTTCTGTTATTTCCAATGGAGCCGAAACATCCGCTGGTAAATCCATGGGCTGTTCTGTAGACTCTACTTGTTCCACCATCAAATCCGTGCGCTCCACCGGCAACTCCACGTGACTCATCAGTAACTCCTCGGGCTGCACCAACAACTCCACATGATCCACCGGCAATCCCATAGGCTCCTCCGAAAGTTCCACTTGCTCCACTAAAACCTCCGTGAGCTCTCTGGGCCCTGCTGACGACTCGACCTGATCTGGTAACTCTATGGGCTCCAACGTCGAGTTCTCTAAGTCTGCCATCACGCACAGAGTTTCTGGAGACACGCACGCATTGTGGTTGGATGTGCCTTCTAATGACTCCATCCCAATGCTGCCAGAAACGGTACCTGGAACAACGGACATGATTTGTTCTTCGTTGGTAACCTTTTTGCAGAGTTCCTCTCCTTGTTCTTCGCAAGATGGAAGCACCACTTTGCTCTCCTCAAAAGAGCCAACAGGACTCTTCTCGGCAGAGTCTTCACCCGAAGCCAACGAGACATCCTGGCATGGAACCGCTGTGTTTTCCAAATCGCCCCTAATAATCCTCCTACACTCCTCTAACTTTTCTGCGGACTTTTTCATAAAATCAAGAAATTCATCCATCTTTTTATGGGATGGATTCTCGAATTCGTATTCCTCTGGGTCATGGCCATTCTCTGTCAGCCATGCCCCAAGTCGCTCTCGTATCTCAGCTTTCGTGCCTTTCCAATCCAGGCCACGCTCTCTCAATTCTTGTCTCAATCGAGGCACGTACAATTCATCCAAGTACTTCGGCATCGTTCACTTTTCAACTAAACAAGCTTCTACTTTAGTTACTTTTGGATACCCTTTAACTCTAAATCCAACTCCTGACACCAATGTAATAACCCGGGGTCCTCAAACTAATTATTGAAGGTCAGGTTTATTGAAAGTTGTCAGATGGCTTGGAAGATGCACGATGCTTCAAATGTCTAAGTCTTGAAATCTGCTGTTCTCTAATTCTCGCTCTACTTTCCGAGGTAAATCCATTTGTCAAGGTACATAACCAAAGAGTCTGAATAGCACCAATTTAATTCTCAAATTATATTGCCACTAAATTTAATTAATTATTAAATTAATTAATCGGCAATATAATTTTAAATATTATTCAATTTCTAGGGATCCAACACTATTATTATATGGCTTCTTACCAAAATACTGTTACAAATATTTTAATATTGTAATTTCACTCAATTTATTATTACCTCCGCAATAGTGCAATTCTTTTATGGCGTAATAACCTGGAGGGCATACACACATTGAAATCGAAAAGGTGCATGTCTTGCAACGGCAGTCCTTACATTTGAAGTCATATGTCTCACACTGCAAACTCTCACAGTCACCATTATTAAGGCTACAGTCTAAAGAAAAACGATTACTAGTTGTTTTAAGGACAAATTTTAGCAAATGAAACAAATGATATTGCTTCTAATTTCACAGTTTGGGCCATATCTTCCTTCAGGACATATTGCACAATTGGTTTCGTGGTATATGCATTCCCATGATAGTTCATAGCTTTTTCTTGTTTGATCTGTATGGTATTTTCACACAGTTAGATTCAGTTATTATTAAATTTTAGTAAAGTGAAAATACTTCTTTATACATTTAGGTATAATAAATAAGTGTTTATTCGAATTTGTTACTTCAATTGAACTTTATAAAACTAATTAAAAAAAAAGCAAACTCAAAACAGGAGGCAATGTAGTTGAAAAGAAGATGATGACATAAAGTTGAACTTTCACTCAATCATACTCTAACAAAATCTCAAGGGACTGCTTCGACAGTCCTTTTTCAAATTCCATATAATAATTGTATCGACAATATATGCTTCGATATATTTTTGACAACATAGAATTATCTTTAATTACATATTTTCCTATAGATGGAGAAATAACCACTGCCTCCACAGAATTGAAATTCCTTGCACATTTCATTGCAGAAATGCAAACGAACCGGAATGAATTTCTCGGCATCTTTAATACAAAGACAATCCATTCCCTGACGTTTTAATATCTTGATATATTTTTTTATTCTTTAATGGAAATGATTTAATATTTTAAGAGGTTAAAAGAATATGTTTGATGGATATGAAAAAAATAAAACCCAATTCATGAATTAAACGAAAGTCCACGAAAATATTAACTAACCTTAGAAATAGCGAAAAAACGTGTAGTGCAATAGTTATCACATATAGCCAAATCCTTAATTACCCCGTGTTTAGGATTTACTTTTTTAGACTCATAACAGCCAACATATCTTTCAAAATAGGTGTCTGCATTGCAAGAGTTCCATTTCATAAGTTTAAGATGGATATTAACATAAATATTATTCAGCAAAATTAAAGTCTTACCATGCCCTGAAATTTGAAGATTAGATTTGATGTTTTTTCCTTCTATTATAACTAATCTAGTAACTTCGTTGCAAAAAAATCCGTCGTTCTTACTGAAGTTGCAGTAAGATTTTTCAAACCTCCAATGAAACTTTAAATGAGCTGTAGGATAATGACTTTCATCACTTGATAAAGTACCTGAAATGGAAACGATTTCACCTAATAAACGTCTAAAACATCAACAATATATAAAACTGACTCGAATCTGCAATCATAATACATCATATTGCATATGATACTGAGTAATTGGATTAAGTGCTCTATTAAGGTTCTTGTTGGTGCGCTTATAAATTCACATATAGCGATAATCAATAAATGATAAGTTCAAATCTCACCCCATTTATCATTATCATCAACATATTCCACGAAATGTGGATGGGTCATATCTATGACAATCTTGTTTACGTATTTGTAGATTTTACTAAAACCTGACGATTTCACCTGTTCTTTGCCATTGTCTAAGAAATAAAAAAATGGTTGTGCTGGGGATGCTAGACGCAAGGTTATCGTAAAAATAATTAAATTCCGAAAGCTAAAATGTCCCATGCTCAGGACAGCTTGATATAAAGAAAATAATGAGTCATTGAGCCATTGCGTCATTCAGTTCAAAAATAACCGAAAACAGCGAAACTAGACAACATAAATTTCGCTTTAAAATTTAAAATTATTTTGTTCTTAATCTATATATTTTGATCCATAAAAATAAAAACGCTGACGTATGTTTGTTTTCAAATGAATATTCTCTGAAAGCTCTTGACAAATTGCTTTGAAATTTTGACACAACATACAGTACTCGAATAGAGGAGTGTTTGATATAAATGTCATTAAGATAATTAGAACTTCGATTTAAAAGTGTATTGCGAACAATTTTCGCGATGGAATATTATCGGAAAGCTGGTAAAGTCGTTTTTCGTCATTCTGAAAAGAAATTATGCCGAGTTCGAGAAGTGCCAAGGAGGCCAATTTCGAAAGCATATTTGCTGTCGAACCTCTTGTATTTCATTTGTGCGTAACTTGTTTAAAGTTGATAATATGAAAAACGAAGCTACGTTTAGTATCATTATTAAGTAATTTTACAAAATCTTAAGTTTCAGAAGTGAAATGTGCCCATTCTGGGTTCAAATATATGAAATGATAGTTTCTAGTTGACCATCAATGACTAAGTTTAATTTAGCGCATTATGCAATGTTTCATAAATTAAGCATTTATATAAAGCCGTATAATTGTTTTTTTTTAAATAAGGTAAATTGTATATACAACAGTGAATAAATCGTTTAAAAATATCTCCTTTTATACATTTCAATTCTTTCCTACTTAAATAGGACCATCGAGACCACTTAGGCAGCTTCTCATGTTCGCGTCAAGAAAGACTGACCATTGACGATGTTCGTGATTTGTGAAACTCCAGAAATCTTCCAAGTTTCACTTAACTATTAATAGTTACCAATATTGATTGTGTTTCGAGAATTATTTTCACATTCGTCTATGTCTGCAAGAATAAAGATTGATCTAAATTGAGAAACCGGTTGTGATGCGTATACGGACGAAATAACCATTATAATATAATATAGCACAACATAACATAACATAACGTAAAGTAACTACCAAATGTAATTGTTAAATTATTGAAAATGAATATGCTTAACCCTTTATAGGATATCGGGTTTGCAAATTGGCCAAAGGGAGTTGTTTATAATATAGCGATTATCAAAATAAAGTCATCACTGTTGATCGTGAAGAAGTCCTTACCTCTATCGGTACAATATAGAGAGATGGATCCGCAAATGTTACATTATTTTAAATAATTATTATTTATAAATTTGCATAACTATATTTACAATTTTGCATCACCACATTAAACTGAAAACTGAAGTTCTTCGTCATGTAAATCAAAAAATTAAAGACTTAGAAACCTATTAAAAAAAAACTATAAATAAAAAATATATAGTGCATCTAAAATGGATTTAATATCAATTTGGAGCTTATTTTTTAAAAATAACTTTGAATAGTACCAAACCAATTTAACTAAAGACTCTTATTTACTTTAAAATCAATAAAATCAATTACCAATAAAAAGTTCATTGAATAAAGATTTATATATTCATTTATTCCTTTCATTTATTTATTTATTTATTTATTTATTTATTTATTTATTTATTTATTTATTTATTTATTTATTTATTTATTTATTTATTTATTTATTTATTTATTTATTTATTTATTTATTTATTTATTTATTTATTTATTTATTTATTTATTTATTTATTTATTTATTTATTTATTTATTTATTTATTTATTTATTTATTTATTTTATTTATTTATTTATTTATTTATTTATTTATTTATTTATTTATTTATTTATTTATTTATTTATTTATTTATTTATTTATTTATTTATTTATTTATTTATTTATTTATTTATTTATTTATTTATTTATTTATTTATTTATTTATTTATTTATTTATTTATTTATTTATTTATTTATTTATTTATTTATTTACTATCACGATCAGACATCTAATCCTCTACGTTTCACTTCCTCATCCTTGTGATGAACTAACTTTGAGAAGTCATGGTTGACTAATTGAAACGTAGCTAATAATTAAAGATTTTCATTGTTTTGAATTACACAGGCAATGATAGCATTTTTCAAAAATTTATTATTTTTAACCAACTGTCAACTTATTATAGTACGAACATTAACGTCTTCCATTTTCCAAGTTAGAATTAACGAACAACGTAGGTTATAAATTGACATCGAACATAAGGCAATGGATTGTGAAATACAATGTTGTAATATCTGAATACTTACGAATTAATACCAAAAAATACTTGTCTAACAATTTAGACGATCATAAAAACAACAAAAACATATGAGCTATCCGACACTTTGGAAATCCGATGAGACCGAGGATGCAAAGCCGATACTTAGATCGGAGTATGAAATGGATACCCAAAAACACAACGCACCGCCGGAGAAAAATATTATAAAAGCGATTATGAAAGCAAGCCATGCCATGACTTCTGACCCTGATACATTTTCATCGATTGACTGAGTAGACATGGTAATCGTCACCTCAAACTCCTTCCTCGTCCCTGTAAAATTTGAGGATTATTAATTAAACATTACGCTAATGTGCAACTATTACGATGCTGTCGCAGTTAAAATCCCATGGTTACGTTATGGCACGCAAATATCGAAAATGTAAATCGTACCTGTTGCAAGAGTACAGGTGAAATTGTCAACAGTGACGTATCCTATTCGACAGACACAAATGTAATAGTTGAAAGCGTTCATGCAGAAAGATGAAGTTTTATTACACACTTCTTCTACAAGACATTCATTAACATCTGAAAACGACAAATTAAGTAAAAACAAATTTCAATAATTTCTGCAATGCCTCAAAACACCTACTCTCTATTTCTAAAATGGTATACCTTGGCATTCCATAGTATGGGGATAGTTCACCACTGTTGTTCCTTTCGGACAGATGCAATTGTATGAGCCAACTGAGTTGAAGCAAGAAACTCCCTCAGGACAACGAGATAGTTGGCATTCATCGATATCTTTAAATTCATCAATGTTATAGTTTTAATTTGATTCCTCAAATTATTTCAGATGGTAAGTTTTTAAATTGGATGATACTTAGAGTTAAGTAATTGATAAAAGAGCGAACAATGCAATTTTAGAAACTATGCCAACACATTCGTACAAGCTTTTTATGTGGAAATCAAGGTTTACATAACTAAATGATATTAAATCATTCTTTTGATTTTTCAATGACAAATTATTCATAATAGGGATCCATAGCAAGTAATAAATAATAGATCGCTATAAAACACAGAACCCCACCCGACAGCTTTGACCGGAGTATAGATTGCACTCGAATACGGATACAGCAGATACATCTCCATTAACATAATTCATTGGTATCTTATTCCTATTAACAGCACTAAAAATAAAGTAAGTTTCGACTAATCCTTTCCAACTCAGAAATATCTTCATTTGATTAACCGAAGCATTTGCTTTTAGGAGACTTTGATTTCCCTTTGGCGAAACCTATTTTGCAGAGGCATTCATAATCTCCTATTAAGTTCTTACATTCGGTGGATTCTTTGTCGCAATTTGTCGTGGAATCACATTCATCCATGTCTATGAGTTTAAAATTAAATTCAAATTCATATACTTATGCACATATATTGCATAAATTAAATTAACAATAACGTTTACCTGCGCATATTTTCTCTGGCGTTTCGTAATATCCCGAGGTACATTTGCAATTATAGCTTCCTATGGAATTCTCGCAATTCGAGTTGTTCGTACAAACGTAGAGATTGTTGAGGCATTCGTCAATGTCTGGTGATATAAGTTTTAGTTGTTAATTACTGAAAGAGTGGATCGTGTAACACAGGAATTGAAAGAGTATTTACTTATTACTACTTATTTACAATGAAAGTAAACGGTTCTACCAAGAATTAGTGCTCCACTGAAAGCCACGTCTAAGCTTAGTGTTTAGAAGTATGTTAAATCAAAAAGCAGGTGATATCAAAAAGATGACGATGAGAGCTCAATTTCTGGAAATAAGAATGAAAAAGGAATGCTTTTGGTTGTCATAACAAAAAGAAAATCAGAAAAGATATTACTTCACACTACTCATATTAATAACAGCTTTACCTTCACATGTGTCATTAACACCAGTCATTTTGAATCCTTCCTTGCAATCACATGAATAACTGCCAATGGCGTTATTACAAATTTCATTCTCCAGACACATGGGGCTCAAGCATTCATCGATGTCTAAATGTAGAGAAGGATTTTGGTAATCAAAAGTTTGTTATCTATATAAATTAAAATGTAGTTTGGATGTAATCAATGTTCTCTGAAAGTTCTTCATAGATTGCTTTGAAATTCTGATACAGCATAGTACTAGATTAGAGTAATTTTATAGATACATGTGAAATAAAACTTTGAATTTGTTTTAATTGATGTGCTTACGCAAATCTAATAAAATGATATTCATTTCCTCCAATAGATTATTTAATAAATTATTAATTATGCAACTTTAAGACATCATTCTTAAAGATATGACGAAAGTTTTGGCACGCTAATATCCATTTCCTGCCAAAACGTGTAATAAATTCTCTAATAAATTAGAGTAGTGATTTTTTTTATATTGGTTTCATATAAATATTACAACTGTAACAGACAAAAATATGTTTTTCTTCCAAAACCTTGACATTCATTGGAAAATAACATTTCAATTTTTATTAAAATAGTAAAATGCATTAATTTAATATCAACTTAATAGAAGCCTGACTGTACATATTTAGTACATTTCAAATAAAACTTTTAATTTGTTTTAGTTGATGTACGTACGCAAATCTAATGAAATAATAATCATTTCCTTCAATAGATTATCTAATAAATTATTAATTATGCAACTTTAAGACCATTCTTAAAGATATGACGAACGTTTTGGCACGCTAATGTGCATTTCCTGCCAAAACGTGTAATAAATTCTTTTCTAATTTTATAATAAGATTTCGTACCAGTATTTAAATTATATATCCTAATTTTATGATACCAATTTAATATCTGCGAATGTGGTCTGCTTAATAATATCACGACCAGTGTATTAGGTGTACCCGGCCACGCTGATGGAATACCGCGGCTCAACTAAATCATTGAATTGTTATAAGCTTTGTGAAATTGTAAAAAAAAAAATAAACATATTATAAAGTGTGTTTTTTTATTTCATTACTTTCTTTTCAATATAAACAGATTAAGCCACGGTAATGCGTGGAAGAGCAAAAATAGTATTAAATATGTTACCCACCAGTGCACAGGATTCCATCAGCTAAATAGTAACCTAATGGACAGTCGCATTTAAAACTTCCTTCGATGTTAACACAAGACATATTTTCAGAACAAGAATCAATATTTGCTTCACATTCATCGATATCTATAAGAACAAATATATTTAATATGATCATTTAATCACCAGTATTGCGGTATTTGAAAATCTTTGTGTAACAATTTAGTCTTATTTAAATGTTAATAACGTTACAATTAATATTAATAATATTACCTATTATTATAAACAATATTGTAACATTATTGCAAATATTGTAATATTTTAGCTTTACTTAAATTATTATTACCTCTACAATCCGTGAATTCTCCGTAAATGTAAAACCCCGGCTTGCATACGCACATTGAAATCGAAAAGTTGCATCTCTTGCAACGGCAGCCCCCACATTTGAATATATATATCTGACAATACATTTCTCCACAGTCACCATTATTAAGGCTACAGTCTAAATAAAAAGATTATAAGTTGTTTTAAGTACATATTTTAACAAAAATAATTATATTACTTCTGTTTTCACAGCTTAGGCCATATCTTCCTTCAGGACATATTGGACAATTAACTTCGTCGTATATGCATTCCCATGAAGGTTGGAATGGTTCAACTTTGTCTCGTTGGAACCTTTCTGTATGTAATACAAATTCAGAATGTAATTTGAATTATTTTTATGGAACTTAAAGTCAATCCGATGAATAAAATGAAGTAAATTCAAACCACGCAAATTTTTATAAGTCATTAACATCCAATTATATATTTAACAACTAAGTTTTATTGTTAATTACGTGTCCTAAAGATAGAGAAATGACCACTGCCTCCACAAAATTGAAATGGCTTTCCCTCGCACATTTCACTACATAGACGTAAATCAACCGGTGTGAAATCCAGAGTACTGTTAGTGCAAATGCAGTCTTTTCCCTGCTATTTTAAAATCTTGATATATTATTTATTCTATAATCGAAATTTTTTATTTAATATTAATATAAATTTTAATATTATTTGAAAAGACTAAAAGACAATCTTTAACGGTAACAAGGTTCCGACCACTTTTGACCCGACCGCTACAACTGCCTACCGGTGATATTCACTTTCTGCCATAGAACGGATGATCAACAAAGACATCCTAAACTACCTTCGAACAAACTCTCTTTGAATCTCATGAACAACATGACTTACTGAACTTTTAGATCGACATGCACGAAACTTATCGAGTACACAAATGATTGGTTACGGTCAATGCACCAGGGCACAGATATCATATACTTTGACTTAAAGGGGTTTTTTTTGATGTCTCGCCAGAAGCTGTCGACCGAACTTCAAGCTCATGGCATCTCAGGCAATCGGCTTTCAGGGCTTGAGACATTTTTATCTTGCAGTGAAAATTAAGAGTCCAAAATTAGTTTACAAGATCCATTCCCGGTTTCAGAGCACTGCCACTCCACAGCGTACTACTACTATTACTCAAAACCATCGAACATTGACGCCTCATCTGTGATTTATGCCAGACAAAGTTGTAACAAGGTCCTGTTAAATGTAACAGTCTAGAATTCCATACCCTTCTAGCCTTCAGGACCGATGGTCATCCCCTTCGCTTACGGCGAGAGAAATGTTTCATTAGTCACAGTTAACATTATTCATCAACCGAAACATAAAACGCTAGAAATCTCTAGCCCTTGTTGTCATTAACTCTTCAATATTATTTCCCTCTAGATCTTGTGTCTCGTTTACAAACCGCAACAATTTCCTCTCCATTAAATCATTAACGTTAAGTTTCTATTGCATCTATTTTCTGTTGACAAACCATATAAAAATTTGAGTAAATATCCATTGTATGACTCTTAAATTTGTTCAGACAAATAAGTAAATAAAGTTTTGGAGTTTTACAAAATGAAAAAAAGAAGCCAATTCATGAATTAAACGAGTCGGCAAAATTATTAACTAACCTCGGTAACAGCAAACATATATGTTTTACAATAGTCTACGCATTCGTACAATTCTGTTATAACTCTTCCTGCAGGAAGAACTTTATTATATTCATAGCAGCCAATATATTTTTCAAAATTTGTTTCTGTAAGTGGCCAATTTCATAAGTTTCAAATTGATGTGAACATACATTATTCAGCAACATTAACGCCTTACCATGCCCATAAACTCCAATATCATATTGCATGTTTTTTCCTTCTATTACAACTAGTCTAGAAACTTCGTCGCAAAAAAATCCGTAGTGCTTATTGAAACGGCAGGTTATTTTATTTTTCTCTAAATTCCAATGATACAATAACTGAGCTGTAGGATTACTTGCATCACTTGACAAAGTGGCTAAAACGATTTATCAGAATAAATGTCTAAAACAAAATATTATACTGACTTATTGTTGATTACATTGGATGGGTTTTGTTATATCGTTCAATCGAAGGATAAGTAGTCTATGACAAACGTTTTAAGTAGCTTTATTCACTATCACACTATTACGACATCGAGAGACAAAAGAGCGAGAACGGAATAGCCGCGAGGCTATTTATAGTGGTCCCACACAATAGGATTGCCGCGCCTCACTCCTATTGGGACGCCACCACAACAGGTTTATAGGGCAAAATTTGACTGTGCAATTGCTAATGCTTATATGTAGTATATGAAACTATGTAAATGGCTTAAGAGCTCTAGGAGATAACATTAGACAACAGGGTGACAACAGTTTGTTTACAATTTCACATAAAGCGATAATCATAATCAATAAATATTGAATTCATCTCACCCCATTTCTTATTATCTTCAACGTATGTCACGTAATATGGATGGAGTAGATCTATGACAATCTTGTCTACATTTGATAAATCGACATTTTGTAAATCGTCTAGTTTCAACTGTTCCATACCATTTTTCAAGACATAAAAAAGCAATGGGGTTGCTAGACGTAAGGTTATTGCAAAAATAATCAAATTCCAAATCAAAAAGTTTCCCATGCTTCGAAAAGCTTCATAAAAACAAATAACGCGTCACTCAGTTCAAATATAACTGGAAAACCAAAAATTAGGAAACTTAAATTTCGCTTTAAAATTTATGATTATTCTTATTTAACGGATTTTAATAGTTTTTAGTAAGTTGATATATTAAATTGATAGCCATCTTGTCATCTTTGTTTATAAATGTTTTACTTCTCTTTCTTAGGATTTGAGGTAAATGAATATTTGTTACACTAAAATTGACTAGAAAGAAAGTTATTCTGCCACATTTTCTTCCGGTTCTTTAATCGAGACTTGCATAATGAAAAAAATAATGCTCATCGAAAGATAACCGTATGCAATAATAATAAAAAATGAATAAGTTTTGTAAATGTATTCGAATATTAATATAAAACATATCCATTTGATCATGAAAAAAGAAATACTTAAACCAAGAAGTCATTGACTTTGAGAAGGCGTCAATTTTTTGACCACTTTACATGCAAGTATTAATTAAAGATATTCGTTTTTAAGAATAACACCAAGTAATATTTGAGCTTTTAGAAATTTATCATGTTTAACTAACTGTCAGCTTAAAGTAGTACAAACATTAACATCTTCCATTGTCCAAACTAGAATTAACGAACAACGTAGGTTATAAAGTTGGTATTGCACATAAAGTTATGAATGGTGAGATGCGATGTTGTAATCTATAAATCCCTAACGAATTGATATCAAATAACCATTTTGAGTCTAACAAATTATACAAGCACAAAAACAAAAAAACGTATGAGCTATCCCATACTTTGGAATTCCGATGAAACTGTCGACATAAAAGAAAAACTTTGATCTGAGTAAGAATTGGATATATAAAGGCACATTGCACCGCACATGAAAAAGATGATAAAGGATACTATGAAAGCAAGCCATGGTAAGAAATCTGACTTTGACTCATTTTCATCGAATGAATGAGTAGTTATGGCACTTGTCGTATCTTCCTCTAAATCAACTTTCTTTGACACTGTAAAATTTAAAAAAAACCATCTAATTTGTTCTTGTTATGCTTACTTTATGATGTTTACTGAAATTATAAATCTTACCTGTTGTCATGATACAGGTGAAATTGTCAACAGTAATATATCCTACTCGACAGACACAGATGTAATAGTTGAAAGCGTTCATGCAGAAAGATGAAGTTTCATCACACAATCCTTCTTCAAGACATTCATCAATATCTGGAAACGAAATGTCAAACCATGAATCAAAAACAACTACAGTCATATCTCGCTACTATGCCACTTTTGCTCGGTCCCGAATACAATACAAAATAAATGTACTATTGGATCCCTGGATCCAGATAATTAAGGAATAATTAAAATTATATTGCTATTTAATTAATTTAATAATTAATTAATGTTCAGGGCACTATTCAGAGTCTTTGGTTGCGAACCTCGACAAATAGAGAAATCTAGAAAAGCAGAGAGAGATTAAGAGAAACAGCAGATTCCAAGACAATTAAGCATTGTACACCTTCCGATCCATCTGAACACTTTCAATAAACCCGACCTTCCATAATTAGTTTGAGGACCCCGGGTTATTACAGTACTATACCACTCCCAACTCTCGCTACTATGCCACCAGGGTCCTGACAATGTTTGTCTAACCCATGAAGGTAAAGACATAATCCCAGTCGGGGAAGTAATTAAGAGACATTAACTTGTTTTTTTAAGATTATATCAGGTTAATACTTTCCCAGGACTTGTTGGTGAGGTATGATTAAGTAAGGTGGTGGAACATTACATGGAATTTGATTGATGGAACGAACAAAGTTGACTGGGAGTGTAAATAGGAATGAGAGTGAATGTCGAGGTTTTAAGTGAGAATTACGAGTTGGAGTGAAGATTAAAAAATGTCAGCTCAGAAACTCAAGCTAATCGATTTTACGCAGAAGGAGAACATCGATGACGTCCCAAACTGGTCAGGGAGATTAGCAAGAAATGGAGTGTTGAATTTAAGAGAACCGCCGCGAAAGGCTTTCGCAGCAATGAAGCAATCTGTTTCAAAACATAGTTGAAACTCTTATAACTGATATGGGAAAAATTCATGGTTCAGTTATTGACTCAAAATCCAAGATTGAAAGTAATGGTGATAGACGGAGGAAGAAAAACAACATCAAAATTTACAATTTGAAAGATGCTACCTATTCCCAGGATAAAGAACAAGTGCTGAAACCCTTGAAAGAAGTCAGTTTGAAGAAAATGGGCAAAGAAGTCATTGACATCTTTAGAATTGGGAAAACGGATGCTGCAAAACCAAGACCAATATTGTTAAAATTTGAGAATCAAAACTCAAGAAACACTGTTCTGGAGAACATCAGCAAATTAGAGGTCAGCAAGGACTTCAACAGGGTCATCCTAAGTCTTGGCCAGGGAAAACAGATAAGTCTGCAAGCAGCTTCTAGAGAAAAAGTTAAAAGAAATTAGAACAAATGGAGGAAGCAACAAATGGGCTGTATGAATCAGAGAAGAGCCAGATGCATTCCATGCAGTGGTGTACAAAAGAAAGAAAAAAGATTGAATTGAACATTTTTTTGTATTTTGGATTATTTCGTGTCACTTGATTACTTTTCAGTTTTTTTTTGTGTGTGTTGTGCATGTTCAGATTCAGTTGTCCAGTTAAGTTAGTTCTTTCTAGTCCCATTGAAGATCCCGCGTCACGTTTGAGGGAATTTAATCTACGAAGGGGACTCTTGATTCAACCAATGTTGATTCCTGGCTCGATGATATAGATCACAGCGACGGCTTGTTAGGGAAAATAAAATAGTGTCGACCATTTCAAAATAATAATAATAATAATTTAATAAAGGATAATTTCTGCAACAGCTCAAGTTTTTACATTCTAGTTTAAAATGTCATACCTAGGCATTCCATAGCGTGGGCATATTCCTTCTTCGTTGTTCCATTCGGGCAGATGCAATCGTACGAACCAACTGAGTTGATGCACGAAACCCCGTCAGGACAACGAGAAGGTTTGCATTCATCGATGTCTTTAAATTTATAAAAGGTCTAATTTAAATTTGATTCCTTAAATTATTTCAGATGGTAATTTCAAAAATTAGTCACTGCTGACTTTAATAAGAGGTTTCCATAACTAATATATATTAATTATTCTTTTCAGTATATCAGTAAATAATTTTTCTTGATATGGTGCAAGGGGAAGTACTTAATAGAACATTACACATCACAGAACCCCATCCGACAGCGTTGACCAACATATAGATTGGACTCGAACACGATACAGAAGATAAATCTCCATTAACATAATTCATTAGTATATTATTTCTAGTAACAGCACGAAAAAAAATAGTGAGTTTAGACTAATCCTTTCCAACTCAGAAATATCTGCATTTGATTAACCGAAGCATCTGCTTTTGGGAGACTTTGATTCCCCTTTGGCGAAACCTATTTTGCAGAGGCATTCATAATCACCAATTAAGTTATTACATTCGGTGGATTCTTTGTCGCAATTTGTCGTGGAATCACATTCATCCACATCTATGAGATTAAAATTATAGTCAAATGCACGTACAGTGTTCGTCATATGTTTAAGCGGATCACATTTTTTGGCACGACTTTCGTAAATAATGATTTTATCTTATGAAATTTTGACATTTAATTTAAATTAAGGTATGAAATATTATTATAAAGTTAGAAAGAATTTATTACATGTTTTGGCAGGGAATGCAAATTATCGTGACAAAATGTTCGTCATATCTTTAAGAGGGGTGTCCTAAATTTGCATAATTAATTATTTATTGGAGTCTATTGGACGAAATGATTATTTTTTTAGAACAAATTAAAAGTTTTATTTGACTTCAAAGAACGTGGAAAAGGAAGCACTGCTGGATGAACATGAAAGAGGTCAGATTTTGGCGTTAAAAAATAAATTATTCAATATCATAATAACATTAAATAGGCTGAAATATTATATAAAAAATAGTTTTGCAATTGGAAATAAGATTGTGAATTTAATTAACATTAATGTTTACCTGCGCAAATTTTCTCTGGTGTTTCGTAATATCCCAAGGTACATTTGCAATCATAGCTTCCTATGGAATTCACGCAATTCGAGTTGTTCGTACAAACATTGTTGAGACATTCGTCAATATCTGGTGATATAAGTTTTAGTCAGCTGAGTGGTTAGTTCATACAACGAAGGAATTGAAAGAATTTTTACTTATTACTGCTTATTTACAACGAAAGTGGATTGTTCTACCAAGAAGTTATGTTCCACTGAAAGCCAAGTCTAAGCTTGGTGATTAGAAGCACATTAAGCGATATTAATAAGATGTTCATGAGAGATTTTGGAATAGTTCCATTTCTTGCAATAAGAAAAAAGAAAATGAAGGCTTGTGATTGTCTTTCACAACAAAAGGAATCACGAAAAGAAATTACTTAGCATTAATCATTTTAAAAACAGCCTCACCTTCACATGTCTTATTTTCACCAGTCTTGTCGAAGCCTTCCAAGCAATCACACGAGTAACTACCAATGATATTATTACAAATTACATTCTCGCCCAAACACCTTGTGGTCAGACATTCGTCTATGTCTAAATGTAGAGAAAGATTATGGAAATCAACTTCGCAATACGAACTCTTTTAACCACTTCAACTTTTAATTTACATTTTTTAGTATTTGATATCTACGTGGGAAACCCACGATTAGTTTTTTTTCGAGGAAATACAGAATTTTTAGTGAAACTCATGCAATCAATCATAATCTTGACAGATCACAGTAGTTAAACATCATTATATTAAATATTTTTCTCACCAGTGCACAAAGGTCCATCAATTAAAAAGCCGTCTTTACAATCGCATTGATAACTTCCTATCGTGTTTACACAATATGTGCTATTAGGACAAGTATCAGTACCTATTTCACATTCATCGGTATCTGTGCGAAGAAATGTGTGTGCAAAAATGACAATTCATGTGATCACCAACCATGAGGTATTTGGAAATTGATGTGGAACTTTCAATTAAATATTTTAAGTATTTGAAATCAAAAAATTTTTTAAGAGATAAACCCACGATCCGTTTGCAAAATTTCCAATGTAACTCATTTCATCAAATTAAATCTCGACAGATTACACTAACTAAATATTATTATATTAAATAGACTTCTCACCGTAGCAGAGGTTTCCATCAGCTAAATAATAACCATCTTTACATTCGCATATATAACTTCCCAACATGTTTATACAATGTGAGTTTTCAGGACAGGCACCAATATAACATTCATCGATATCTATATGAATAAATATACGCCCAAAAATTATAAATAATAAGATCATTGATTTGTAACAATTTAATTTTGTTTAAATTAATAATAATATTACTATTATTATATGGTATTTTCCCATAATACTGTTGCAAATATTGTAAAATTTTAGCTTTACTTAAATTATTATTACCTATGCAATCCGTGAGTTCTCGTAATAAGTAAAACCCTGGCCTGCATACGCACATTGATATCGAATAGTTGCATGTCTTGCAACGGCAGTCCCGACATTTGAATACATATGTCTGACAATCCATTTCTCCACAGTCACCATTATTAAGGTTACAGTCTAAATAAAACGATTGTAAGTTGTTTTAAGATCATATTTTAACATAAAGAATTATATTACTTATATTTTCACAGCTTGGGCCATATCTTCCTTCAGGACATTTTGAACAATTCATTTCGTGGTATATGCATTCCCATGATATTTTTTCGGTTGTTATTTCAGCTGCATGGCATTTGCGTACAGTTAGTTTTATTCAATTTTTAATTCCATTTCAATGAATATACTTCAATATACATTTATGTACAATAAAAAGGTCTATTCGAACCTATTACATTAAAAACTGACTACTATGCCACTCCGCTATATTCCACCATCGCTGTTATGCTACTTTTGCTTGGTCCCGACAAAATTCAGTACAAAATAAATTTACTATTCCACTCTCAACTCTCGCCACTATGTCACCAGGGTCCTGACAATATTTATCTAACCCATGAAGTTAAGGACATATTCCTTGTCGGGGAAGTAATTAAGAGATATTACTTTGTATTTTTAAGATTATATCAGTATATATTAATATATTAGCATATATTCATACTTTCTTGTTGTTGAGGGATGATTAAGGAAAGTGATGGAACCTTTCCATAGAATTTCATTGATGGAATGGACAAAGTTGACTGGGAGTGTAAATAGAAATGAGAGTGAATGTCGAGATTTTATGTGAGAATTGCGAGTTTGAGTGAAGATTAGCATATGTCAGCTCAGAAAAGCAATGGGTAACTTGAGCAAATAAAACCGTTTTTATTTGATAAAATAAGGCCATTTTTAAATAGGCCGAAATATTAATAAAAAAAAACTGTGTTACTATACCACTTTTGCTAGGTCCCGAAGGCTAGCATAGTAGCGTGATTTGCCTGTACTTCAGTCAAACTTTATCAAAGTAAAAATAAACACGCAAACTCAAAACAGAAGGCAATGTATTTGAAAACAAAATGAAGTCGATCAAGCCGAACTTCCACTCAATCGAACCATAACTTAAACTCTACCTCAAACTCTCAATGGACTGCTTCGACAGTCCATTTGACATTCGAATATGACGTGACAACAATCCATATAATAATTATATCATAATTTCTTATTCAAATTTATCTAAGAGTCATTAGATGAAATGTTAGAAATTCTGAATTATTTTAGATATATCATATAGATATATCATTTTTTAGGTTAAAAGTGAATCTTATAAATAAAATAAGGAAATTATTACTGGATATTTTTTCTAATTCATTAACAACACAATATATTTTTGACAACATAGAAATATCTTTAATTACATGATCTCCTATAGATGGAGAAATAACCACTGCCTCCACAGAATTGAAATTCCTTGCACGTTTCATCACATGAATGTAAACCAACCGGATTGAAATCCTGAGTATCTTCAACACAAAGACATTCCTTTCCCTGAAAGGATTTAATATCTTGATATATTTTTTTATTCTTTAATGGAAATGATTTAATGATTTTAAGAGGTTAAAAGAATATGTTTGACGGAAATGAAAAAATAAAACCCAATTCATGAATTAAACGAAAGTAGACGCAATTTTTAACCAACCTTAGTAAATGCAAATAATAATGTTGTACAAAAGTTGACGCACATAGTCATATCATTATCAGGCTTGTCTTTAGCTACTTTTTTATACTCATAACAGCCAATATATCTTTCAAAATAGATGTCTGTATCGTAAGAGTTCCATTTCATAAGTTTAAGATTAATATTAATATAAATATTATTCAGCAACATTAAAGTCTTACTATGTCCAGAAACTTGAAAATCAAATTGCATGTTTTTTCCTTCTATTACAACTATTCTAGCAACTTCGTCGCATGTAATTCCATCGATCTTACTGAAGATGCAGTTTACTTTAGGTTTCCCCAAGTTCCAATGAAACTTTAAATGAGCTGTAGGATAATGACTTTCATCACTTGACAAAGTATCTGCAATGGAAACGATTTTACATAATAAACGTCTAAAACATCAACAATATATAAAACTGACTTGAATCTGCAATCATAATACATCATATTGCATATGATACTGAGTAATTGGATTAAGTGCTCTATTAAGGTTCTTGTTGGTGCGCTTTTATATTCACATAAAGCGATAATCATAATCAATAAATGATAAGTTCATATCTCACCCCATCCATCATTATCTCGAACCTTTGTCACGTAATATGGATGGATCATATCTATAATAATCTTGCTTACGTTTTGAAAATCGAAATATCTTAAATCGTATGTTTGCACTCGATCTTTGCCGTTGTTCAAAAAATAAAACACTGGAGCTGCTAGATGCAAGTTTATTGCAAAAACGATCAATTTCCAAATCCTAAAATTACCCATGCTTCGAAACGTTTGATAAAAATAAATAATTCGCCATTGTACCATTGCGTCACAACAGTTTAAAAAATAACTGGACAACTAGAAATTATTAAATAAAAGCAACATTAAATTTTAAAATTGCACAATTATTTTTTTTACTATATTTTAATTGCAAATAGTTATAGGTGGTTAAATCAAATTGATTATTGATTAACAAAGATGAAATTTTCCCACGCAATTGAATGCCTAGTTTTTTTGGTGAATTATTAGCGAGAATTAATCCATATTACATCTGATGTATTATTCGATGTTAATTCAAAGATTTGTTTTCTTAATTTGGCATTAATTTGTAATTAATTGTTTAATAAATAATTTATAAAACTATAGCAAGAATTAGGACTCTAGACGCTCAAGCAAAACAATAACAAAAAATATAACTCTTCCCTCCATTGGTCATTTCGTTTCATTTTTATCAACACTGTCTTTGCTCCATAGCATTTATATGCATACCAGGCAGGTCTATTTATTTGCGATTTTCTGCCTGTATATCTCATGGGTTTATGGATAAAGGTTCCAAAACTGATATACGTACTATTCAGCTATAGGTAACTAGTTCCAGTGGTTAGATGTGCATCGCTACATGCATCGAAGCTGAAGCAAGTACAGTATTAGGTGGAGGCCGATAGCCTAATAAGGTTAAAGGTTAACCCTTTCGCTTTGCTGTGACTGCGACGGGTGTTCAGACGATATTCATTCGGACACATCGAAGATATATTATCAGCGCCTCATTATAATTTTAACTTTTCATACTAATCACCGTAATGTTCTCATATTTGTTAATAATAACCGTTATTATTATTAAATATATATACATAAATATACTTATATATATATATAATGTATATATATTTTAATGTAAGTTGCCCTTTTAGCGGGGGAAATGTTCCCGTCTTTAATCCATTGGAAAATATCATAGTTTCTTTGTGGACAAAATATTTTCAGGTTTTGTTATTTTTTTTTTAATTTAATAAACTGAAGGCAATTCCATTTAAGTCAGAGTCTAATTTGCTTGTTCAGGCTTTAAGAACATGAATCAAAAAATTGAATCTTTAAACCAAACATTACATATTTTTATATGTAATCCTCGTCGCCAATGTTGTATCTTGAATTACTTGCTATATAATTAAGGACTACTTTGGGAATTGGAGATACTAAGCTACTTTATTACCAAGAATATGCCATTGCACTAACCTCAAAAAGTTTCTGAATATTATCGTTATAAACTGTAAGTAATAATAAATCATTACAATATTATTACATTATCCACAACAATTATTCATAAAGATGATTTATTAAAAGACAAATTAAGAAGTCAATTTTTGATTATAATAAATTAATTTATTACCTCCTGACGATATATTATTAATTAAGGAATTCTGCTGTCAACAAAGAACTCTGGCGGATAATACATGCATTTATGAATATTGAATAATTTTAGTTTAAATGTCTGCTTAAAGATGGATGGTATTAACACAAGGACGATAGTACAGCTTATTGTAAAATCTAAAACAAACGAACAATGAAACAATGAAGGTTATAAGAATGCATTTTCATATGGGGTCTTAGACATGTTTTGAAGTAATCTCTAAACTCCGAAAAAAAAATATATACTACAAATAATGCTTCGAGTTTTCTTCTAGAAAATTATACAAAGAGTAAAGAAAGATAAATATATAAATAAATAAATAAATTTTATTTTTCAGCTTGTAATTCCGATGTATCCGCCGTTTCAAAGCTAAGACTTTTTTCAGAATTAGGAAATCTGAAAAAGATTACAAAAAGACACGATGCACCGCATAAAATGAGGATGATAACAGCTACAGTATAAGCAATCCAGGATTGGACAATCCACTTTGACACATTATCATCGAATATTTCTGTAGTCAAGCTTTTTTCCTCCTCATCATCATCATCATCGTCGTCGCCTATTACATCAGTCTCAGGAGACTCTAAAATTTGAGACAAAAAACAATAAGATGAACTACAGTAATTATTAGATTAGATTAGAATTCAACTATTGCGACGCTTTTACAGTTGAAATTCATTTCTTACTTTAGGAACAACAAAAATTACAATATTTTCAAATTGTAAACCTTACCATCTGAAAGGGTACAGGTGTAATTGTCAACAGTAACGTATCCTGTGCGACAGACGCAAATGTAATATCTGAAAGCGTTCATACAGAAAGATGAATTTTCATCACACAATTGGTTGTCAAGACATTCATCAATATCTGCAAACAAAATGGAAAATTATGTAAATGATCTTTGAATTAAAGTTGTGTAACGGTATAATATAGCAATAATGTCTGCAACACCTTATTATATTTTTTACAGTCTGTTTTTAAAATGGTATACCTAGGCATTCCATTGCATGAGTGAGTACATTCTTTGCTGTTCCAATCGGACAGGTGCAATCATACGAACCAAGTAAGTTGATACACGAAACTCCGTCGGGACAATATGAAGATTTGCATTCATCAATGTCTTTAGATTCGTAAAAGTTATAGTTGCTTACTTAAAATATTTTAAGTTAGAAAACCTAAAAATAAATGATTCATAAGCTGTTGATCAAAGAACGATGAAGAGAACATTAAAAAATATACCGCCATCTTACGTATCGTAAGCGCTCTTTTGAATAATTCGAGTTCTCGATAATTATGTAATTTATATAATTTCATAGATGTTTTTTAATTATTTTATTTTTTAAAGTGTTTAATGCATGCTAATAGAATGTTTTATAAGACATTTCTCAGTAGATCGTCATTTATAAAGCGCTCTACCTGAGAGCATCCCACAGCTTTGCAAGCTGAACCTCGAACAAGACACAAGATATAGATATTCATATCATTGCATTACCTCGTATTAATTGTTATTTATTCATAACTGATGTTTAAATAAATTTAATCTCGACTAATCCTTTCCAAAGCAGAAACATCTTCATTTGATTAACCGAAGCATATGTTTTTGAGAGATGTTGATTCTCCTCTGTCGAAACCTACTTTGCAGAGGCATCTATAGTCGCCTAATAAGTTTTGACAATCGGTGGATTCTTTGTCGCAATTTGCTGTAGAGTTGCATTCATCTATGTCTACGAGATCATAATCAAAGTCAAAATTATGTACAGCGATTGTTATTCTACGAAGTATATGCGAAAAATGGTATGTGGAATATTAATTTTAAGTGAGATTAAATGGTGTAAATAATTTTCGGAAATAATGGGAAATAAGATTCTGAATTTATTTAACATTTTCACCTGCGCAAAGTTTCTCTGGTGTTTCGTAGAAGCCCGAGTTACATTTGCAATCATAGCCTCCTATTGTATTCAAGCAGTGCGAGTTTTTTCTACAAACAAAGATATTGTCGAGACATTCCTCGATATCTGTTGGGTTATACGTTAGCAGTTAATAAATAAACGATCGGTTAGTTCATGAAACAATGGAATCGAGAGAATCGTCTCTTTGCAATCATGTTGATGTTTCTACCATGTGATATGGTCGTACTCTTGGTAAGCTACATCTCTATTTCCCGTTCCTTCTCATCCGCCATATTTAATGAATAAAACAAAAATTAAGGGATCTGACGTGATATATTTTAAGAATTAACAAAAATTATAATATTTTTTTATTAAATATTAACTATTTATGATCATTGTGACGTCAGAGCTTGTATCTACTCGGTAAGTGTCACAAATGGTTGAATTATTGTCAAGGCCCTTGTAGTCATCTGGCCTTGACGATTTGTACCCAGGCTTTTGAGCTAGCTTTGATTTCCCGCAGAGTAAACTCAGGCCTAACTATAGGCATATGTGGGTACCACCTAATTCCTGGTCCTATTTCTTCTTTTCAAATCAATTGGTCTGCACCTGGTGTGCCAAAGAGTATCCCATGCTCGATGCTTGGCTTTCAAAACATCCCAGAGGGATTGTGTAGAATAAGACTTACTAGAGATACCACCTGTTCCCCATCTGAGCTTTGGAAATTTTACAACGTTTGTGTAAAAGTGCAATATCTGAAACTCTTGGATTCATCATCTAATTTTTTACCTGTTCATTTGGTCCATAAATTATATACGGAACAACTAAAGTAAGTTCAGTCTCACACAAACATGGGAAATATCTAACATAAGTTGTTTGTTATAATATAATAATAAATAATAAATTACAAAATTTTATAAAAATCATTGAAATTAATCCAGTATATCATCTTTCCCCCACAGTAACCGTCTTATTATTTTTCCTTTCCTATCCTGGCTAAAATTAACTACCGGTCGATTTCCAATAGAACATAAAATTGCATAACGTCAACTTAAAACAAACACCCTCCTTAGAAACTATAGTACCGGTCTCTCCCTGCCTATCTCCCACATATTTAGCTTCTCTTTCAATAGAACTACCCTTGACTGAAGATCCACCCATGTAATCCCGATATATAAAAAGGTGCCACCTCTGACTTCGGCCACTACTGACCAATACCGCTGCCACCCTTTGCTGCAGAGTTTTGGAACAAATGATTAGCAGACATCCTAAATCATCTTCAAACAAACAGTCTTATATCCCCTGAACAACATGGCTTTCTGAACTCCAGATCATCATGCACTAATTTTATCGAGTGCACAATTGATTGGTTATTGTCAATGCACCACGGTACAGACAGCTGACCAAGCTTCAAGCTTATGGCATTTCAGGCAACCTGCTTTCATGGCTCGAGGCATTTTTATCCAATCGAACTCAGGCAGGCAAAGTGAATGACCACCTGCCCAATAACGGTGAAGTAGTAAGTGGCTTGCCTCAAGTGAGCGTCTTCGGTCCTACACTTTCTCTCAAATATATAAATGATGTTGCGGACAAGAAAAATAAATAAGTAAATAAAAAAAATAATTTTGAGGTAATTTTCGGAATATCATTCAGCTATTAATCCTTAAAGCCTCACCTTCACATGTGTTACTGCCAACAGTCTTATGGAAACCTTCCCTACAATCGCACGAGTAGTTTGCAACAAGATCCGTACAATATTCGTTTTCTCCACACGTTACGCTCAGACATTCGTCAATATCTAAATGAAGAGAAATGTTGCCGGTGACAGTAACTCATTTCAACGACGATGGTTAAATATAGAATGTCCAATGACCTTTCGGAATCAAATTCAAACTTAACAGACCAAAGGAACCAGAAAATATTTAATGAGCACATGCCTCACCATAGCATAGGTCTCCTTCTGCTAAATGGTAACCTAATGAACAGTCGCAAGAATAACGTCCAGGAAGGTTTGTACAAGACATGTTTCCAGGACAAATTGCAATGTCTTCCTGACATTCGTCGATATCTATGTGAATAGATGTTTGGTCAAAAGCTGGTACTTGAGATGATTGTTTATTCGCTATTATTACTGAATTTGGATAACAATATATCTAAATTTAGCTTTGTATTGTTATTGTTCCTGAAAATTAACTAAAAAATTAATATAAATTATAATTATTTATTACCTATACAATCCGTAAGTTCTCCGTATATGTAAAAACCTGGCCTGCATGCGCACAATGAAACCGAAAAATTGCATGTCTTGCATCGGCATTCCAAACAATGGAATGTATACGTCTGACAATCCATTTCTCCACACTTTCCTTTCTGAATCTTACATACTAAATGAAACAGTTACAAAAAAAGTATTGAGATTAGATTTTAACAAATAAAAAGGATTCATATAATAATTACTCCTATTTTCACATCTAGAGCCATATCTTCCTTCAGGACATATTGGACAATTCCTATTCGTGTATATGCATTCCCATGATGGATCAAAAAAATTCACTTTGTTGTTTTCTATATTTCCTTCTGCATGGGTTTTACCTAAAGTTGGTTTTCAAAAGTTTACGGATTGAAGTGAATTTAGTCGGATGATATTAAAAGATTATTTTGTTAGCATCGAATATATTGTTTTTCAACAGCATCGTTATTTACCAATCCTATAGATGGAATAATAATCTCGGCCCCCGCATATTTGGAAGGATTTTACTTTACACTTGCTATTGCACAGATGCAATTCAACTGGAGTGAACTCCCGAGTACCATTGATGCAAATACATTCCTTTCCCTGATAATTTAAAATTCATATATAAATTTGTTTTTAATGGAATTATGGAAAAATTTTGCATTATCTCCCAATGTCTTCAAATATTAAAATAAAAATAAAACGTTCCACGAAAATGGTAAAAAAATCCTTCTATCGATTAAACGATAATTATTTATTAGCGAAATTATTAACTAACCTCAGCAAGAGCAAAAAAAAAAGTTTTACAATAGCTCATGCAATCGAACAATTCATTTGTAATTCTTTCTGCAGGATGTAGCTTATTATTCTCGAAGCAGCCAATATAATTATCAAAATAGGTATCTGAGTTGTAAGTGGCCAATTTCATAATAAGTTTCAAATTAATAATAGCATAGATATTTTATGGGCAACATTATGAACACCATTACAAACATACCATATCCATCAAATTCAACTTTATTAAATAATTCCTCTCCTTCTATTATAACCATTCTAGCAACGTGATCACATATAAACCCAAATGCACTCTCGAAAGTACAGTCCATCTTAGCATGGGTCGAAATACTCCAATGAAGCAACATTGTAACTGTAGTAGAAATAGAAGATGACGAAGGAAAAGCTAAAATTAAAAACAAAATTTAAATATCCAAAACTTGATTGTGATTAATAAAATAATAACTAACTTCTAATTAATTAAATGGATGCATTTTCACTTCATATTAACGAATATATTCGAGTGCTATTAATTTAAAACATGTTAAAACGCTATCATATTAGTACACATGTTATAGGTAAGCCGAATGTAGTTAGCGTTCCTGCGTACGTCATTAAAAGCAACAGTTTCGGTAAAACCATAAAAAGATAACACAACCCAACCATTTTAACGCCAATTTACAAATTTACATATAACAATCATAATCGTTATTATCATTAACACCGTCATCGTTATCATCTTAATCATCATCATCATCATCAATAATAGTCTAAATTCTAGTTTAGATCTTACCATATTCATCGTTTTGTCCAATATATTTTAAGTAATATGGATGGACAAAATCTATGACAATTTTCTTAACCGTGCTAAATTCCACATCACTCAAATCGTTTAATTTCAATTGGTCTTTGCCATCGTTCAATATATAAAACACTGGGATTGACACTGATAGATGCAAAAACATTACCAAATCAGTCAAACTCCGAAATCTAAAAAGTTTCATCTCCGACGAAACCCTATTGAAATAAATAATGCATTCGGTGTTTCGTCATTCAGTTCAAAAATAAATGGGGAATCAGAAACTAGGATACCTACATTTAAATACTTAAAATTTTAATTTAATCTCACTAAATTATCTGTAATAAAAATAGTTTAATTCTTTATATGACTTGATTCGATATTTTCAAAACGTTCAATTTTAAATCCCGATAATGTACCTTTGAACGAAATAAAGAAGGACTGATCTAATTTTAGTTTAGTGGTAAAATACTCTGTGCCTTTAGCTAAATTCCAAATTAAGGAAGTTAAGGAAATATTAACCCGTCTGATAATCTTACTATAAAATCGGTGATAACCAAAAATCCATAACTTTCTTCGGAATGGCATCTTTTGTTTTCACAATGTCACAGTGTTTTATGATTCCCTCGAGGGCTTTCAGTAACCAGAAGAAGATCGAATTAAGAAGCATCATCATCAGTATGTCTTACTTTGATATCCAATAATTATTCATTAGAAACCTCAAATCCATGATTTTTTGTAAATTATTTTTTGAAAATAATTTATTTAAGAACACATAAACGTAGTGCAACTGACTAAAAAAATTAATCAAAAACAAAATATACTACTAAAATCAAATGAAAAACTTAATCTAATAGTTTCTAAATATTTGGCAAAGTGACAATACCAAATCAAAATGTTGGTAAGTCGATATCTGGATGTCCAATGAACTGTCCAATGTCTCAGGGACACATTGCGATGGTTATGATGTTAGCAACAAATAATTATTTGATATTTGGAGAAATAGGAGTTCCTATAAAGCCTTCATATATGCTTTTGGAATAAACTGTTCTTTAAAACAATGTTTATATTATCCATAAGACGATGGAATATTTATAAATTGAATAAGTCAAAATTTGGTAAGACGGCTTGGATTCGTTCTGCTTGACACGGATGATAAAGAGCTCAATCTTGTCGGAGGAGAGTACTTGTTCCTGCAGAGAAGCGAAATGAAAACTGCTCCAACGATAAGGACGACGAAAAAGCTGAAAGCGTAAGTATAACTATCTTCAAAGATATCATCATATTCCTCATCGTATACTTCTGTGTAATAGATGTCTTCCCATCTTGTCGACGTGTTTGCTTTGGTCACATCTAGAAATTAAAATAAATTTTAGAAATCATTCATCGGACGACGATGTAAAAGCAAATAATTATTTTTAAATTGTAGCATCTTTTCATACGGTTTTTGATGACGCAGGTATAGTTGTTTATTGAAACATAGCCAGGACGGCAGGCACAGATGTAAGAATGAATCGTGTTGAGACAGAAGGAGGTGGTTTGATCACAAACATCAGGAATCTCGCATTCATCAATATCTATTTAAAACAGAAAAAAAAATTTAAAAAATAAACTTCGAATGATTAAAATAAATAGTGCTCCATTTTCTTTAGATCTACCTTCACATTCGATTATATGAGTGTACGTTTGTTTATTGGTTCCATTTGGACAAACGCAGTCGTAGGAACCAATCAAGTTAAGGCATACGACACCGCTGGGACATTTGTCTTGTTGATAGCATTCGTCTTCATCTGAAGTTCAATTAGATTATTTAAAAGTTAATATAATTAAATAAATAAATTAAATAGTGTAATTTAACTTCTCACTACTTCTCTAGTAAGCTATGGTCATAATTCAGGTTATCGAATTGAATATTTGTACGATCCTTCGAGTGTCATTATATGATCTGAAGGAATGTTAAGGCAATCCTTTGTCCTATTTGTATAGAAGGGCGGGTATCGAAGTCGACACCTAACGGCTCGTTGCCGATACCGCCGTAGCACAACGGTAATAATATAACATAGTGTAGTAACCCGGGGTCCTCAAACTAATTACGGAAGGTCAGGTTTATTGAAAGTGTTCAGATAGCTTGGAAGAGGTACAATGATAAAATGTCTAAGTCTTGAAATCTGCTATTATCTCTTACTCTCGCTCTGCTTTACGAGATAAATCTATTTGTCTAGCTTCATAACCAAAGACTCTGAATAATAATTAATTATTTAATTAATTATAAAATTATATTGCCACTAAATTAATTACTAATTGCTAAATTAATTAATCAGCAATATAATTTTAATTATTCTTCGATTATCCGGATCCAGGGATCCAACAATAGATTAAATGTTCCAATTTGTAACAATTTACTTTAATAAAAGTTATATTTTATGTGTTCCTATTTCCAAATGGGTCATCTTCTCGCCATTATTATTGTGAACATCGTCCTATATTAACATTACTTTCAGAAGATTTGTGTAAACCTTGGCACTGGCTTTTGCGAGACATCAATTCCTTTCTAGTATAACCTTCTTTGCAAAGACACTCATAGTCCCCAGGAAGATTTTCACAATTGGTAGAGCTTTCGTCGCAACTTTCGGACAAAGTGCACTCGTCAACATCTATGTGGATGGCACGAAATAATAATATGACAATTTACTCACGAGCATTTGATAAACAACAATAATTATAAAAAGGCTAAAAAATCTTGAAATTTAAAAAAAAAAATTTATTTATTTATTTAAAACTAACCTCTACAACCACTTTTTGGTGAATCAGACTCTTGTCTGTCAAAGCCAATTATACAGATGCACTCGTAATCACCGTCTAAGTTCTTACAAATGGTGCTCATTTTGTCACAATTTTCCATAGTCTTGCACTCATCGATGTCTATGCAAGCATAAATTAATTAAGGTACAGCACAAAGGTTCTTGCATCTTAAAATTTAAAACATCAAACCTCAAAATACTCATTTTCTGCTATTGCAATTTAAGAAATAAATATTAACCTTAATTCATTAAAATACAAATAGAATCGGAAAGATTTCATAGGCTCACCGGCACATGAATTGGCGTTAATTCTGTAAAATCCATGAATACAATTGCATGTGTAATTCCCGATGGTGTTGAGACAATCTTGATGCATTCCGCAAGGTATGCCTATACATTCGTCGATATCTTTGTGAAACGGAAATCACAAAATATGCATCAATCTTAGTGCCCAAACTCATAGTTCAATAATTTCACCTTCACATCTACTATCCTTGAAAAAGTATCCCGTTTGGCAAGAGCATAAGTAAGTCCCGGGTGAATTGAGGCATATCATTTCTGCACCACAAGGGTTTGATTTTGCTGAACATTCATCGAGATCTAAAAGAGAAGCATGGACTACATACGATGTCATTGGTAAAAAATTAAAAATATCAACGTAAGATAAAAACCCACTATTACATAAAAGAAAATGTAGTAATTTTACAATTTTTTTATGCAGTTATAATAGCAATTAAATTTTTGAGTAGCTATCCAACGCATGTGCCGCTAATATCATCAAAACCCTCTTGGCAGCCGCATGAAAAGCTTCCGATCGAGTTGATGCAACGTTTAAACCTATAATTGCAATTATAGAAATTCTTTCTAGCCTAATCCTAATCCTAAAAATTGAACAAACATTCCAGTAATCATTTTTTTAAGCTCTACTGCAGCTAGTGACAATTCCCTGCTGATGCTCTGTCATTATGACAGGGCAAGGCTAAACATTCATCAATGTCTGTGATATCATCAACCGATGAGTTGAAATGTGAGATTATTTATTTATTTCATTCTTTCCAGTTTCTTCGTTGTATTGATTTATTATTGTAAATTAACTATCATCAATGCCTGTCCTCACCTTTGCACTTCAAAGTTCGGTCAGTATAGAAACCCTTTTCACAGACGCAGGCGGCTACATTAATATATCCACTGTAGGTTATGGATTGACAATTCGATTCTTCGCAACTGCCATTGTTGTTGAGACAGTCTGATATAAAAAGCAAATGGAACGAAATTGTAAATTGAAAAAATAGCATGCTAAAATTGCTTGTTAACTCAAACGACTTTGGCTTCATGTCTTGATTACATTCTACTATGTCAGGCATCAAAGGATGGCTAAAAAGATCTCACTAGATTCTGCAACGTTGCAGAAGTATTTACTGAGTATTGGATAATAAAACAACTTTAATGACATTAATTATATTATCAAGAAGAAATAATAAATCTAATTCTTATACCAATGATTTCGCAACTAATTCCTATCCTTCCTTTGGGACAAACCGGACAGCTTTTGTTTTTATATATGCATTCCCATGATGGATCATTGGATTTGACATCTCTTTCTAAATTTTCGATAATTAAACAGAATCTAATTACAATATGATATTTATAATGATTATGATGACGATGACGACTTACCTATCGAATAGAGAGAAAAATAAATATTGCTTCCACAATGCTGTAACATACTAATGCATGGCGACCGACATAATTCCAGATGAACAGGCGATAACTTGGAGGTTTCGTTGATGCAAAGGCATCTTGTCTGCAATATGAAATGGAAATGTTCAACTGCTGAAGGTAAACTTTCTGACTTTACAGCAAATAGATTACAGAGTTACACCACAAATAATTAAAAAAACTTCAATCTCAGTATTGCCAATTTTGATGTATCCTTATCCTGGAACGAAACATAATTTATAACCTCACTGATGCCATAGAACGATTCCGAGCGACAAATACTCTGACATATCTCAATACTACTTTCGTTCATTGTTGTGGTATCCAAATTGGTCGAATAGCATCCAATATAATTTTCTGCATACAAATCTGACGTAAAATATTTTTTTAAATGATAAGATTTCATAAGAGACTTTTTACAATTTGAAGCAGAAAGTAAACTGTAAAGCTTACAATGGCCATCGAATTTGTAATTATGATTTATATCTTCGCCCTCAATTACAAGTAGTCTAGTAACTCCTTTGCAATAGTAGACTTTATCGAATTCGCATAACTCAGCTATGAATGTCGTGGTGTTCGAGTAGTAAGTTTTCAAAATTCTCGGATGAAAGGTCTCTAAAATTTATCAATAGCTCAGCTAGTACGAATTAAGAAATAATGTTTAACATCAATTATCTTAACATAATATTGTAATAAATATTTATTAATACCCGTTTCATTGGTAATAACTCTAAACAAAAAATATGTAGATCCAAAATCGACGACCATTCTGCTAATACGCGTTCCAGTTTCTGATTGCAAATCATCAACTATCATCTCATGTACACCGTCCTTGAGAAAATAGTACTTTGGTTTGGCTGAAGCCTGTAAAATCAGGATTAAAATAAAATAATTCAAACATCGTAATATCTGCATGTCGCTATGGAAAGCAAAACAACTTAGCAGTCATTGCGTCATTCTCACTAGAAGCTTAGAGTCGAGTTTTAATTTCTAAATGAAATGCATTAAAGTAAATTTTAACTCGTTGTAAATTATAATTGTTTGGTTTTATTCCAAAATTTCGGATTCATTTACCAGCATCAGTGATAATAAATTGTTGTCGTTGAAGGATTCTAAGAAGTCGAAACTAATTAGTTTTACGATCATGTTTTTTTCCAGAAATAATTTTCATTCATTTCTTTGGAAATAGTAAATGTTAAATATCAACTTTAAAAACAATACTAGAATTAATAGACATTAAAAAACAATTAATCTAGTACATTGTAAATATTAGGCAAAGTAAAATATCGAATCAAAAAGTTGGTAAATTGTACCAAGACAATCATGGAATATGAATTCCATGTGATGATGGTTATGATGTTACCATGTTAAGATGAGTTGATTGAAAAATTAAGAATTCCATTAATTGTTTCATATTCTTGCAGCTGCAGACTGCGACAGTCATGTAATCCCACTTGCTCATGGACTGGCAATTAGCTTCTCCGCAGTTGCCATTGTTGTTGAGACATTGTGAGAGAAAGCAAAATGGAACGTAACTGAAAACTCTATAAATAATTAGCGTGAATTTATTTAAATCGATAAATAATCGATTTTGGCTTCATATCCTTAAGTACATTCTAATACGTGAGGCATCAATGGATGCCAAAAAAGGGTATCCAGAAAATTCATCGCAGGAAAACTTTAAAGGGAACGACCATTTTTTGAATGTAGTAAGTCAGCATGCATATTTAAAGATTTTATTTAAAACATTACTTAATTAAAATTTAAATCAATTACTTAAATTAAATTTATAAACCAAGCCCCTCAAATATTCAATGATGTACCTTTTATCATATTCTTTTATTAAATTTTGTACTCTGAGAGGGACATCTCGATAACAATTCTTCGGAATGGTTACGTTGATGCCTACTACATGCTTTTCCAACTTGCCCTCATTAAGGACCTGTCTAGTGGTAAAGTACTCTGTGCCATTACCTAAATTCAACATTTGTTAAGGAAATATTAACCCGTCTGATAATTTTACTACAAAATTGGTGATAACCAATAATACATAACTTTCTTCCGAATGGCATCTTTTGTTTTCACAATGTCACAGTATTTTATAATTCCCTCGAGGGCTTTCAGTAACCAGAAGAAGATCGAATTAATTAGCATCATCATCAGTATGTCTTACTTTGATATCTTATAATTATTCCTTAGAAACCTCAAATCCGTGATTTTTTTGCAAATTATTTTTTGAAAATAATTTATTTAAGAACACATAAACGTAGAGCAACTGAATAACAAATTTAATCAAAAATAAAATATACTACTAAATTCAAATGAAAAACTTAATCTGACAGTTTATAAATATTTGGCAAAGTGACAATACCGAATAAAAATGTTGGTAAGTCGATATCTGGATGTCCAATGAACATTGTCTCAGGGACACATTACGATGGTTATGATGTTAGCAACAAATAATTAATTGATTGGACAAGTAGGAGTTCCTATAAATCCTTCATATATGCTTTCGGAAAGACTATTTAAAAAACAAAATGCTTTTATTGTCCATAAACTCCTATCCGATTACCAGTGCAGTGCCACAGGGCAGTGTCCTTGGTTCTGTCCTCTTCATCATTTATATAAACGATATATATGAGGTCTGCAATAATATGCTTTTGATTGCTGACGATGCCAAATTGTACAGAACGTTGACCCCAGATGATGACCAGTTGTTGCAACATGATCTTGGCAGGGTCATGAGATGTTACAATGAATGGGGACTGAAGGTTAATTATGAAAAATGCAGTTGTATGAAATTTGGCACAAAAAAAGAGGACCACGAATACACCATAATGGACACAGATGGAGCCACTAATTCAATTCCTAACGTGGACAAGATTTCAGATCTGGGCATTATATTGGATCCAAACCTTATCTTCAGGGAGCATGTCAGAGGGTCAACAGGGCTAACAAGATGCTAGGAATCATTTACAGAAACTTCAAACATCTGTCGGAAAATGTTTTGGTCCTAGTTTACAAAGCCTTGGTGAGGCCTTAGTTGGAGTACGCGATACAGGTTTGGAGTCCACACAGAAAAGGCCAAGAAGACACTTTAGAAAGAGTGCAACACCGGTTCACCCTAATGTGCAAAACTTGCAGGAATTTAGTTTATGAAGAGAGACTGAAAAAACTGGGGCTGCCATCGCTGGTATTCAGAAGAAAAAGGTCCGATTTGATCTTATTATTTAAAATCATCAAAGGATCTGAACAGAATGCATGGGGCCATAGACTCATGCCATATCCAGATGAGAGGACAAGAGGTCACGACTGGAAGCTGGCAACAGGAGTGGCACATAAAGACTTGAGAAAGTTTTTTTCAGTAATCGAGTCGTGGAGAGCTGGAACAAGCTTCCTCAGGAAGTTGTCGAAGCAAAGAACATTGAAACATTTAAAATTTTATTAGATGACCACTTTGGAAACTGTAATATTTGATTTGTTAGTGAGCGATGTATATAAGTTCGTTAGTTATGTTAAGCTTTTGTTGAAAGCTTTGTGATTTTGTTGCAGGCGAGGGGTTCGCCCGTGCCTTATGTAATAATAATAATAATAATAATAAGCCGACGGAATATCTAAGAAATGATTCAGTCAAGATTGGACAATGTGCCTTGGACTCGTTCAGTTTGACACGGATGATAAAGTGCTCACTCTTGACGAAGGCGCGTTCTTGCTCCTGCAGAGAAGCGCAATGAAAATTGATCCAATGATAAGGATGACGAATAAGCTGAAAGCGTAAGGATAATATTCTTCAAAGATATCATCATATTCCTCGTCATATACTTCTGTGGAATGGTTGTCTTCCCAGCTGCTCGACATGTTTTCCTTAGCCACCTCTAGAAATTAAAATAAAATTTAGAAAACATTCATCGGGCGACGATGTAAAAGTAATTATTTATAAATTGTAGCATCTTTTCTTGCGGTTATTGAGGGCGCAGGTATAGTTGTTTAATGGAACATAGCCAGGACGGCAGGCACAGATGTAAGAATGAATCGTGTTGAGACAGAAGGAGGTGGTTTGATCACAAACATCAGGAATCTCGCATTCATCAATTTCTATTTAAAACAGAAAAAAAATTTAAAAAATAAACTTCGAATGATTAAAATAAATAGGGCTCCCTTTTCTATAGATCTACCTTCACATTCGATTGTATGAATGTACGTTTGTTTTTTGGTTCCATTTGGACAAACGCAGTCGTAGGAACCAATCAAGTTAAGGCAAAAGACACCGGTGGGACATTTGTCTTGTTGATAGCATTCGTCTTCATCTGAAGTTCAATTAGATTATTTAAAAGTTAATATAATTAAATAAATAAATTAAATAGTGTAATTTAACTTCTCACTACTGCTTTAGTACGCTATGGTCATATATCAGGTTATCGAATTGTAATTGTCCAATCCTTCGAGTGTCATTATGCATGTATGTTCCGAAGGAATGTTAAGGCAATCCTTAGTCCCATTTGTAAAACAGGGCGGGTATCGAACTCGACACCTAACGGCTCGTTGCCGATACCGCCGTAGCACAACGGTAATAATATAATATAAATTAACTGTTCCAATTTGTAACAATTTACTTTAATAAAAGTTTTATTTGATGTGTGCCTATTTCCAATTGGGTCATCTTCTCGCCATTGTTATTGTGAACATCGTCCTATATGCACATTAGTTTCAGAAGATTTGTGTAAACCTTGGCACTGGCTTTTGCGAGACTTCAATTCCTTTCTAGTATAACCTACTTTGCAAAGACACTCATAGTCCCCAGGAAAATTTTCACAATTGGTAGTGCTTTCGTCGCAACTTTCTGACAAAGTACACTCGTCAACATCTATGAAGACGGCATGAAATAATAATATGTCGATTTACCCACGAGCATTTGATTAACAACAATAATTATAAATCGCTAAAAAATCTTGAAATTTAAAAAAGAATATTTATTTATTTAAAACTAACCGCTACAACCACTTTTGGGTGAATCGGACTCCAGTCTGTTAAAGCCAATTATACAGATGCACTCGTAATCACCGTCTAAGTTCTTACAAATGGTGCTCATTATGTCACAATTTTCCATAGTCTTGCACTCATCGATGTCTATGCAAGCATAAAATAATTAAGGTACAGCAAAAAGGTTCTTGCATAGAAACAATTAAAAATATCAAAGTAAGAATTTTTCCATTTTTTATGCAGTTATAAGGAGGAGATCACCCTGGTCCACAACAAGGTGTCACAGATATGCTTAAGGAAGAGGGCTACCTCTGTGGACTTTGGAGGGTCGTGGATTAGAAAGGATCCACGACTGGTTTGATAGAGAGATATATATTAATAATCTATATTGGAGATATGTGGGGAGGTGTTATGGGCCGAATTATATAAATATTATTATAAATTTATTATTTATATATATAGTAGATTATATTTAGTATTTAGTAATAATTAATATCCATACAATTCTTTTCTGAATATTGCAAGAGATCGTAATTCTTATTTTAAAATAAAGAACACATTTGATACACCATCTTATCTCTTAAATAAGCATTATCACGGATATAACACTAACCAACGCATGTGCCGTTAATATAATCAAAACCCTCTTGGCAGCGGCATGAAAAGCTTCCGATATAGTTGTAGCAAGTACTGCCACCACCACAAGGGAAGGCTAAACATTCATCAATGTCTGTGATATCATCAACCGAATGTTACAGTAGTTGAAATGATATTAATATAAATCATTATAAAAGTTTATTTATTTATTTCATTCTTTTCAGTTTCTTCGTTGTATTGATTTATTATTGTAAATTAACTATTATCAATGCTTGTCCTCACCTTTGCACTTAAAAGTTCGGTCAGTATAGAAACCCTTTTCACAGACGCACGCGGCTACATTAATATATCCACTGTAGGTTATGGATTGACAATTTGATTCTTCGCAAGCTCCATTGTTTATGAGACAGTCTGATATAAAAAGCAAATGGAACGAAATTGTAAATTGTAAAAAATAGCATGTTAAATTGCTTGTTAACTCAAACGACTTTGGCTTCATGTCTTATGTACATTCTACTATGTCAGGCATCAAAGGATGCCTAAAAAGATCTCACTAGATTCTGCAACGTTGCAGAAGTATTTACTGAGTCTTGGATAATAAAACAACTTTAATGACATTAATTATATTATCAAGAAGAAATAATAAATCTAATTCTTATACCAATGATTTCGCAATTTAATCCTTTCCTTCCTTTGGGACAAACCGGACAGCTCTTGTTCCTATATATGCATTCCCATGATGGTTCACTGGATTTGACATCTCTTTCTAAATTTTCGATGATTAAACAGAATTTAATTACAATATGATATTTATAATGATTATGATGACGATGTCGACTTACCTATCGAATAGAGAGAAAAATAAATATTGCTTCCACAATGCTGTAACAATAGATGGCATGACGACCGACATAAATCCAGATGAACAGGCAATAATTTGGAGGTGTCGTTGATGCAAAGACATCTTGTCTGCAATATGAAATGGAAAGGTTCAACTGCTGAAGGTAAACTTTCTGACTTCCGGAATGTACAGCAAATAGATTACAGAGTTACACCACAAATAATTAAATAAACTTCATTCTGAGTATTGCCAATTTTGATGTATCCTTATCCTGGAACGAAACATAATTTATAACCTGGCTGATGCCATAGAACGATTCTGAGCGACATATACTCTGACATATCTCAATACTACTTTCGTTCATTGTTGTGGTATCCAAATTGGTCGAGTAGCATCCAATATAATTTTCTGCATACAAATCTGACGTAAAATATTTTTTTAAATGATGAGATTTCAAAAGATACTTTTTACAATTTGAGGCGGAAAGGAAACTGTAAAGCTTACAATGGCCATCGAATTTGTAATTATGATTTATATCTTCGCCCTCAATTACAAGTAGTCTAGTAACTCCTTTGCAATAGTAGACTTTATCGAATATGCATAACTGAGCTATGAATGTCGTGGTGTTCGCGTAGTATGTTGTCAAATTTCTCGGATGAAAGATCTCTAAAAATTATCAATACCTCAGCTAGTACCAAGTAAGAAATAATGTTTAACACCAATTATCTTAACATAATATTGTAATAAATATTTATTAATACCCGTTCCATTGGGAGTAACTGTATGCAAATAATATGAAGTACCAAAATCGACGACCATTCTGGTAATACGCGTTCCAGTTTCTGATTGCAAATCATCAACTTTCATCTCATGTACACCGTCCTTGAGAAAATAGTACTTTGGTTTGGCTGAAGCCTGTAAAATCAGGATTAAAATAAAATAATTCAAACATCGTAATATCTGCATGTCGCTATGGAAAGCAAAACAACTTAGCAGTCATTGCGTCATTCTCAATAGAAGGATTGAGTCAAGTTTTACTTCTAAATTTTAACTCGTTGTAAATTATGATTATTTCGTTTTTATTCCAAAATTTCGGATTCCTTTACCAGTATCAGTGATAATAAATTATTGTCGTTGAAGGATGTTGCCTCCTTCTATGAAGTCGCGACTAATTTAACTTGGAAAGATAAGCTCCACTATAAAATTATTTACATCGACACTTTTACGATCATGCTTTTTTCCAGAAATAATTTTCATTCATTTCTTTGGAAATAATAAATGTTAAATGTCAGCTTTAAAAACATTTTTACATCAATACCAGAAGAAATATACATAGAAAAAGGTATTTCATCACCGGAAAATTCATCGCGCGTTCAATTTTATTACATAAACATGTTACGAACATCAAGGGATATAATGGCTCAGGACGAGAATGGGTTTGTTGAGGAAGTCAGAAGTTTCCAGTCGCAAGCTTCTCTTGTGTAGGTGTGGCGAGATCATCTCCGCCAAGTAAGGCGTCCCTGTTCTCATGGCTTTATGCGCCAGTAGGGCTATTTTGAAATTGACTCTCTCCCGAACTGGAAACCAGTGGAGCCGCCTCAAGGCGTCGGCCGGGTCGGCACCGAGTACTAGACAGTCCGCCTTGTTTTGGAATTTCTAAAGCTTCTGGAAGGAAGCCTAATGCAGCCGATGAAGCAAGGCGTCGCAGTTGTCAAGCCTTGACAGAATGAGAAAAATCGACAAAGTGTCGCGGAGATGTCAGGAGGTGCCTGATATGGCGTAGAGCCCACAGGTGGTAATTGCACGACCTGATGACCGAGGTGTTTAGGCCAGTCGGAGAATGCTGTCTAGGGCCACTCCGAAAAGCCTGATATTGCTTGATATTGATGTTTCCTGCCGTCGAGGTAGGATTTGAGCCATGACAGTGCGGTTCCTCCGATGGGAAATTCAGCGTCTAGGCGCTGGGCCAGGATGTTGTTATCGACAGTGTCTAAATTGGCCGACAGATCAAGTGTTATTAGCATGGTGCATCCGTCCATGCCATTGTGCGACTTGTACTCAGAGCAAATGAGTGCAAACCTGTTGTGTGGTCCGTCTCCCAAGATATATTCGACCAACTTGTACATCATCGTCCTGTCGGGCTTCAGGATCGGTCGCACTGCTATTCATTTGAAAGATTAAACGTTTAAATGGAGGCCATTGAAAAAAAGAGATTGAAGTTAGTGCCACACAAACTAACATATTATTATTAATTTGTAAATCAACTGAGCTGTTACTTTTTTTTATATTTAACAATTGCATTAAGTTGATTAATACTATTTCGATTCTATTTCAGACCAAAAAGGTTTTTCCTGAAGAGTTTTAAAAAGCAGCCGTTCATATTCCGAGATCTGACCCTCTGCATGTTCAGAAATGTCAACGATCAGAAACCTATCTGGTCTCTTGAACTCAAAGGTCAGAGGTTATCGGTGACAGATATATCCTCTTAAGTAGCTAATTATTTGCAATTAAATACCTTATATTTTAGATATATTATATGAAATTATGGTATAATAAAATAAAATATTATAGAGAAGGGCAATCAGTTCATTGACTATTAATTTTGATTTTAAATAATTATTTACTCATCCCGCTAATTAAAATCAATAGATTTTTAATTATTTAACGATTAATTAATTAAAAGATTGCAGTTGTTTTGATGATCGAAGCATCTCACTTCCAACGCTCAGTAGTGTCAATAAATAAGGACGTCCTCCATCTTTTGCGCCATGTTGGAGCATCCACGTCTTTCATTTCCACAGGATGCGAGGTGACCTCGGAGATGCTAACAGCCGTGGTCAACAGGGGAGTTAAATGTTGTGGTTTCATTGTATTGATGTAAATTTAGTAGTTCAATGCAATAAGAATTGTTTGCATTGCTCTGGTCTTAATCTGCTTACTTTTACCTTCCATTTTGTAGTCTGGTGTTGTTCAATATCTCACGAAAATGGTAACGCATTAAAAAATTGAAAATTTTGTTTGAAAATTATTTGTGTTTAGACGATCATTTCGAACAGAAAAAGACAACATACACATTTAAAGATTTTATTTAATTAATAATTAAAATTATAAGCTAAGTCCCTCAAATAGTCGATGATGTTCCTTTTCTCCTTTTTTTAATACATTTTGTAGTCTGACAGAGGCATCTCGGTAACATTTCTTCGATAAATTTTCATAATGTCACAGTGTTTTATGATTCTCTCGAGGGCTTTCAGTAGCCAGAAAAAGATCGAATTTAGAAGCATCATCATCAGTATGTTTTACTTTGATGTCTAATAATTATTCCTTAGAAAACACAAATCCGTGATTGTTTGTAAATTATTTTTTAAGAGCACACAAACCTAGAGCAAATGACTGAAAAATTTAATCAAACGTTTATCTGATTGAAATCAGATTTCAAATAAAAAACTTAATCTAACAGTTTATAAATATATGGCAAAGTGACAATTCCGAATAAAAATGTTGGTAAGTCGATATCTGGATGTCCAATGAACATTGTCTCAGGGACACATTACGATGGTTATGATGTTAGCAACAAATAATTAATTGATTGGACAAGTAGGAGTTCCTATAAATCCTTCATATATGCTTTTGGAAAGACTGTTTTAAAAAAAATCTTTATATTGTCCATAAGCCGACGGAATATCTAAGAAATGATTCAGTCAAGATTGGACAATATGGCTTGGATTCGTTCAGATAGACACGGATGATACAGATGATACAGAAGAGCTCGCTGTTGACGAAGTAGCTTTCGTGCTCCTGCAGAGAAGCGCAATGAAAATTGATGCAATGATAAGAACGACGAAGAAGTTGAAAGCGTAAGGAAAATATTCATCATATTCCCTATCATATAGTTCTGTGGAATGTTTGTCATCCCAGGTGCTCAACATGTCTTCCACTAGAAATTAAAATAAAATTTAGAAAACATTCATCGGGCGACGATGTACAAGCAAATAATTATTTCTAAATTGTAGCATCTTTTCTTACGGTTTTCGATGACGCAGGTATAGTTGTTTATTGGAAAATAGCCAGGACGGCAGGCGCAGACGTAAGAACGAATCATGTTGAGACAGAAGGAGGTGGTTTGATCACAAACATCAGGAACCTCGCATTCATCAATATCTATTTAAAACAGAAAAAAAAATTAAAAAAATAAATTTCGAATAATTGAAATATTTAGTGCTCCCTTTTCTTTAGATCTACCTTCACATTCGATTATATGAATGTACGTTTGTTTTTTGGTTCCATTTGGACAAACGCAGTCGTAGGAACCAATCAAGTTAAGGCATTGGGCCACTTTGGGACATATGCCTTGTTCAGAGCATTCGTCTACATCTGAAGTTCAATTAGATTGTTTAAAAGTTAATTAAATTAAATAACTGTGCAATTTTATTTCTCACTACTTCTCTAGTACGCTATGGTAATAATTCAGGTTATCGAATTGAATATTTGTGTATTTGTCCGATCCTTCGAGTGTCATTATATGTTCCGAAGGAATGTTAAGGCAATCCTTAGTCCCATTTGTAAAGAAGGGCTGATGTCGAACTCGACACCTAACGGCTCGTTGCCGATACCGCCGTAGCACAACGGTAATAATATAACATAGTGTAATAACCCGGGGTCCTCAAACTAATTACGGAAGGTAAGGTTTATTGAAAGTGTTCAGATAGCTTGGAAGATATACAATGCTCAAATGTCTAAGTCTTGAAATCTGCTATTATCTCTTACTCTCGCTCTGCTTTCCGAGATAAATCTATTTGTCTAGCTTCATAACCAATGATTCTGAATAGTAATTAATTATTTAATTAATTATAAAATTATATTGCCACTAAATTAATTAATTACTAAATTAATTATTCAGCAATATAATTTTACAAAGCCTTGGTGAGGCCTCACTTGGAGTATGCGATACAGGTTTGGAGTCCACACAGAAAAGGCCAAATAGATACTTTAGAAAGGGTGCAACACCGGTTCACCCTAATGTGCAAAACTTGCAGGAATTTAGTTTATGAAGAGAGATTGAAAAAACTGGGGCTGCCATCGCTGGTATTTAGAAGAAAAAGGGCCGATTTGATCTTACTATTTAATATCATCAAAGGATCTGCACAGAATGCATGGGGCCCTAGACTCATGCTATGTCCAGATGAGAGGACAAGAGGTCACGACAGGAAGCTGGCCACAGGAGTGGCACATAAAGACTTGAGAAAGTTTTTTTCAGTAATCGAGTCGTGGAGAGCTGGAACAAGCTTCCTCAGGAAGTTATCGAAGCAAAGAATATTGAAATATTCAAAATTTTACTAGATGACCACTTCGGAGATTGTAAATATTTGATTAGTTAGAGAGCGATGTACATAGTTTGTTAGTTTTTGTTGAAAGTTTTATGTTTTTGTTCAGGCGAGGGGTTCGCCCGTGCCTTATGTAATAATAATAATAAGAATAATTTTAATTATTCTTCAATTATCCGGATCCATGGATCCAACAATAGATTAAATGTTCCAATTTGTAACAATTTACTTTAATAAAAGTTATATTTTATGTGTTCCTATTTCCAAACGGGTCATCTTCTCGCCATTATTATTGTGAACATCGTCCTATATGCACATTAGTTTCAGAAGATTTGTGTAAACCTTGGCACTGGCTTTTGAGAGACATCAATTCCATCCTAGTATAACCTTCTTTGCAAAGACACTCATAGTCCCCAGGAAGATTTTCACAATTGGTAGAGCTTTCGTCGCAACTTTCGGACAAAGTGCACTCGTCAACATCTATGTGAATGGCACGAAATAATAATATGACGATTTACTCACAAGCATTTGATTAACAACAATAATTATAAAAAGGCTAAAAAATCTTGAAATTTAAAAACAAATATTTATTTATTTAAAACTAACCTCTACAACCACTTTTTGGTGAATCAGACTCCTGTCTGTCAAAGCCAATTATACAGATGCACTCGTAATCACCGTCTAAGTTCTTACAAATGGTGCTCATTTTGTCACAATTTTCCATAGTCTTGCACTCATCGATGTCTATGCAAGCATAAATTAATTAAGGTACAGCACAAAGGTTCTTGCATCTTAAAATTTAAATCATCAAACGTCAAAATACTCATTTTTCCGATTGCAATTTAAGCAATAAATATTAACCTTAATTCATTTAAATTCAAATAGAATCGGAAAGTAATTTTACCCTTTTTTATGCAGTTATAATAGCAATTAAATTTTTGAGTAGCTATCCAACGCATGTGCCGTTAATATCATCAAAACCCTCTTGGCAGCCGCATGAAAAGTTTCCGATCGAGTTGATGCAACGTTTAAACCTATAATTGCAATTATAAAAATTCTTTCTAGCCTAATCCTAACCCTAAAAATTGAACAAACTTTCCAGTAATCATTTTTTTAAGCTCTACTGCAGCTAGTGACAATTCCCTGCTGATGCTCTGTCATCATGACAGGGCAAGGCTAAACATTCATCAATGTCTGTGATATCATCAACCGAATGTTACAGTAGTTGAAATGTGAGGTTATTTATTTATTTCATTCTTTCCAGTTTCTTCGTTGTATTGATTTATTATTGTAAATTAACTATCATCAATGCCTGTCCTCACCTTTGCACTTCAAAGATCGGTCAGTATAGAAACCCTTTTCACAGACGCACGCGGCTACATTAATATATCCACCGTAGGTTATGGATTGACAATTCGATTCTTCGCAACTGCCATTGTTTTTGAGACAGTCTGAGAAAGAAAGGAAATAGAACGAAATTAATAAAATTAAATTGTAAAAAATAGCATGTTAATATTGCTTATTAACTCAAACGACTTTGACTTCATGTCTTATGTACATTAGACTATGTGAGGCATCAAAGAATTCCTAAAAAGATCTCACCAGATTCTGCAACGCTGCAGAACTATTTGCTGAGTCTTGGATAATAAAACAACTTTAGTTACATTCATTATATTATCAAGAAGAAATAATAAATCTAATTCTTATACCAATGATTTCGCAACTATATCCTGTCCTTCCTTCCGGGCAAACCGGACAGCTCTTGTTCTTATATATGCATTCCCATGATGGATCATTGGATTTGACATCTCCTTCTAAATTTTCGGTAATTAAATAGAATTTAATTACAATATGATATTTATAATGATTATGATGACGATGACGACTTACCTATCGAATAGAGAGAAAAATAAATATTGCTTCCACAATGCTGTAACATACTAATGCATGGCGACCAACATAATTCCAGATGAACAGGCGATAACTTGGAGGTTTCGTTGATGCAAAGGCATCTTCTCTGCAATATGAAATGGAAATGTTCAACTGCTGAAGGTAAACTTTCTGACTTCCGGAATGTACAGCAAATAGATTACAGAGTTACACCACAAATAATTAAATAAACTTCAATCTCAGTATTGCCAATTTTGATGTATCCTTATCCTGGAACGAAACATAATTTATAACCTCACTGATGCCATAGAACGATTCTGAGCGACAAATACTCTGACATATCTCAATACTACTTTCGTTCATTGTTGTGGTATCCAAATTGGTCGAATAGCATCCAATATAATTTTCTACATACAAATCTGACGTAAAATATTTTTTAAAATGATAAGATTTCATAAGAGACTTTTTACTATTTGAAGCGGAAAGTTAACTGTAAAGCTTACAATGGCCATCGAATTTGTAATTATGATTTACTTCTTCGCCCTCAATTACAAGTAGTCTAGTAACACCTTTGCAATAGTAGACTTTATCGAATACGCATAACTCATCCATGAATGTCGTGGTGTTCGAGTAGTAAGTTTTCAAAATTCTCGGATGAAAGGTCTCTAAAATTTATCAATAGCTCAGCTAGTACGAATTAAGAAATAATGTTTAACATCAATTATCTTAACATAATATTGTAATAAATATTTATTAATACCCGTTTTATTGGTAATAACTCTAAACAAAAAATATGTAGATCCAAAATCGATGACCATTCTGCTAATACGCGTTCCAGTTTCTGAATGCAAATCATCAACTTTCATCTCATGTACACCGTCCTTGAGAAAATAGTACTTTGGTTTGGCTGAAGCCTTTAAAATCAGGATTAAATAAAATAATTCAAACATCGTAATATCTGCATGTCGCTAAAACAACAACAAGCTTGGAAAGCAAAACAACTTAGCAGTCATTGCGTCATTCTCACTAGAAGCTTAGAGTCGAGTTTTAATTTCTGAACGAAATGCATTAAAGTAAATTTTAACTCGTTGTAAATTATAATTGTTTGGTTTTATTCCAAAATTACGGATTCGTTTACCAGTATCAGTGATAATAAATTGTTGTCGTTGAAGGATGTTACCTCCTTCTAAGAAGTCGAAACTAATTAGTTGGAAAGATAAGCTCAACTATACAAAACAGCTGGGGGAGCACATGACGAATGCAATTGGCCAAATGAACACCAATATGAATAAGATGTTGGAGGCATTTTCAACAACAATTCAGGTCATGATGTCGCAAATAACCAAAACGTTGACTGAAGCTCTGAATGAGATGACTAAAACGTTTCTGACCAGGATGGAGACTCTCGAACAGTCCTTTGTAACTCGTGCCCCCAGCGTGGATTTGACAGAGATCAAGAATGTCTTGTTGAACGCCGAAAAAGAAAGAGTTGAGAAGAGCAGGCGCTCAACAAATGTTATTGTTTCCGGCTTACCAGCTCAGCCAACACTCGACGATACCAAACTTGTACATAACTTCATCGAGCAGAATCTCACTGTGAAGCCTGCCATCACAAATATACGTCGTTTTGGGAAAGATCCCACTAATACTAAGCTCTGTATCACTCTCTCGAACTCTGAGGCAGTAAGAGACTTGATCTCGTCTTCTAGAATTCTCAGAATTTCCCAAGATGCTGCCGTCAGAAAAGTATTCATGAACTATGACTTGACGCCCAGCGAAGCTGAAGCGGCCTACCAGAAAAGATGCCAGAGAAGACTGAAAACCGCTCAGAGTGGCTCAACAAAGGCATCCACAACCGAGACACAACCAACCTCTCAGCCCTTTCGGAAATGAACCAAAATCATGGGCCTCCACAAATATCAGAAGCCTAATCAGCAAAAGAGAAGAACTATCTTTGTTTCTGAAAAGCCACAACCTAGAGGTTTTTGGTTTGGCTGAAACTTGGTTGAACAACGAACCCGATGGCTTATTTCTGTTAAAAGAATATCAGGCTTTTCGTTGCGACAGGGGCTCTCGGGGTGGAGGTGTTGCTCTACTTGTAAAGAAAAATCTTAAAGTTAGACAAATACCCATACCGTTGGAGTACAAATCCATTGAAATCGTTTGTGTTGATATTCTTACATGTTGTTCAACTTGCCGAGTTATTACCTATTACAGACCAACCGGGTTCAATTCAAATTCCGTTGAGTATGCCAAAAAAAGTGTACAGTGTTTGGACTATCTGTGCAGGAGTACTGGACTGGTATGCGTCATGGGAGATTTCAACCTTCCGTGTGTCAACTGGCAAAACCACTCCCACCCCAACAATGAAATCTATAATACATTTATCAACCTATTTGATGAGATGGGACTTCACCAATTTGTCCAGTCACCAACGCGACAATCTAACATCTTAGACCTGCTCTTCTCCAACGATTCATGTTTCATATCAGACATCAGGATAATGCCACCAATCTCCCAGAGCGACCATAACACCATTGTCTTCAAAGTGAATCTTCCAACCCAACCAGTCACAATTCATAACCTGAGATACAGACACTTAACTAAATCAGCCTATGAAAATCTAGACAGCTACCTTTGCAACATAAATTGGAATGAGTTGTTCCAATACTGCTTCTCTGTTGATGACTGTTGGAGAGTGTTTACAGATATTGTTAGCAACGGCATCAATAGCATCGCTCCCGAACGTGTCAAACTCGGCACCACTATAAAATCACTCAAGCCTTCCTACCCCAGTTTCATTCTAAAGGCTCAAAAACTAAAGCTTAAAGCCTTTCGCAAGTGGCATCAAAGCAAAAGAAGCGAAGACAAAATTATTTTCAACGCTTTCTCCAAAAAACTCAAGAAAGTCATAGATGAACACCACGAAATCCAGGAAAACAGGCTGGCACTGACCGGCAATTTAGGACAGTTTTACCGCTTCATCAACAACAAACTTTCAGCCCATAACCCAGTGCAAGAGCTAAAAGCCCAAGATGGACTCTACACATCAGATCCAGATAAAATAGCAAATATTTTCAATAGATACTTTTGCAGTGTTTTCACAATCGATGATGGAATATGCCATACTATGTCTCCACGCACCAGCAAAAAAATTGATCAATTAATGTTCACTCCTGATCGCACATACCAGACACTCCGCAAGCTCAAACCGTCCCTCTCATCTGGTCCAGATGGAATCACTAACACTCTCCTCAGAAACTGCGCTGCTGGTCTCTGTTTGCCACTCTCCCATATCTTCAACTTCTCCTTCAATATGCACGAATTACCCCTTGATTGGAGATCTGCCCATGTAACCCCCGTACACAAAAAAGGGGCCACTTCTGATCCTGGTAACTACCGACCAATATCGCTCACATCCTCCTGCTGTCGAGCAATGGAACGGATGATCAACAAAGACATCTTAAACTACCTTCAAGCTAACAACCTCATATCACCTGAACAGCATGGCTTTTTAAATTCCAGATCTACGTGCTCCAACCTGATTGAATGTACATATGATTGGTCGGCATCAATGAACCAGGGAACAGACATAATATACTTTGACTTTAGAAAAGCCTTCGACTCGGTGTCTCACCTAAAGCTACTATCTAAACTTCAGGCCTATGGCATCTCAGGCAATCTACTTTTATGGCTTGAAGCTTTCTTATCCAACCGAACCCAGGCAGTAAAAATTAATGGCCACCTTTCCAATGAAATGGACGTGATTAGTGGCGTGCCTCAGGGGAGTGTGCTTGGACCTACACTTTTCCTTATATACATTAACGATGTTACCGATACGCTTAACGATAACTACGTCAAATCAAAACTATTTGCTGACGATATCAAACTGTACTCAGCATCGCCACTCACTCAAAGTTCCTCCCTGCAGTCTGCTATTAATAAGTTGGTGTCATGGAGCAACAGGTGGCAACTACAGCTTGCTCCGGAGAAATGCATCCAAATCTCTGTCAGGTCAGCTCGTACCAGGACTCCACCTAGACATTATACAATTGCATCACAAACAGTACCTCTATTAGAAACTACCCGGGATCTCGGAGTCCTCATCGACGACAAACTTACTTACAAGGCACACATCAGCAATATTGTCCACAAAGCATTTGTGAGGTTACATTTGATTTCCAAATGCTTTCGCACCAGGAACAAAAACATTTTAACCAAAGCATACTGCTCCTTCGTCCGGCCGATTCTCGAATACTGCTCCCCAATATGGAACCCACACACCAAACAGCTTAAAACTAAAATAGAAAAGGTGCAAAAATATTTCACAAGAATGATTCCTGGTCTCAGAGCTCTGCCCTACCCCAACAGACTAAAACAACTCGGACTCAAAACACTCGAACATCGCCGCCTCATCTGTGACTTATGCCTATGCTACAAAATAATCCACGGCCATACTATATGCAAGATTCCAGAGTTCCCTACATTTCTAACTTCCAGAACCCGTGGTCATCCCCTTCGTCTACGCCAAGAGAAGTGTCTCACCAGTCACAGGCAGAACTTTTTCACCAACCGGATCATCAAGCCCTGGAACTCCTTACCCCTTGATATAATAAACTCCTCAACTTTATCCCGATTTAAATCCTGCATCTCGACTACTGACTTCAACAAATACCTATCAATTTAAGCTTGCTTCTGCACTTTATTTACGCTCAATTTGCTGTACTTATTCAAATTTGTGTTAGTGGTCATTGGATGACCCTTCAATTTGTTGAGAAATAAAATAAATAAAATAAAATAAATAAATAAATAAATAAAATCATTTACATCGACACTTTTACGATCATGTTTTTTTTTCCAGAAATAATTTTCATTAATTTCTTTGGAAATAGCAAATGTTAAATATCAACTTTAAGAACATTTTTACATAAATACTAGAATTAATAGACATTAAAAAACAATTAATCTAGCACATGGTAAATATTAGGCAAAGCGTAAATACCGAATCAAAAAGTTGGTAAATTGTATCAAGACAATCATGGAATATGAATTCCATGTGATGATGGTTATGATGTTACCAAGTTAAGATGAGTTGATTGAACAATTAAGAATTCCATTAATTGTTTCATATTCTTGCAGCTGCAGACTGCGACAGTCATGTGATCCCACTTGCTCATGGACTGGCAATTCGCTTCTCCGCAGTTGCCATTGTTGTTGAGACATTGTGAGATAGAAACCAAAATGGAACGTAACTGAAAACTCTATAAATAATTAGCGTGAATTTTTTTAAATCGATAATTAATCGATTTTGGCTTCATATCCTTAAGTTCATTCTAATACGTGAGGCATCAATGGATGCCAAAAAAGGGTATCCAGAAAATTCATCGCAGGAAAACTTTAAAGGGAACGACCATTTTTTGAATGTAGTAAGACAGCATGCATATTTAAAGATTTTATTTAAAACATTACTTAATTAAAATTTAAATAAATTACTTAAATTAAATTTATAAACCAAGCCCCTCAAATATTTATTGATGTACCTTTTATCATATTCTTTTATTATATTTTGTACTCTGAGGGGGACATCTCGATAACAATTCTTCGGAATGGTTACGTTGGTGCCTGCTACATACTGTTCCAACTTGCCCTCATTAAGGACCTGTTCCTTTGTCAGGACTTGAATAAATTTTCATGTGGATGGATGGCTTGCTAAGATACATAAATTTAAATACATTTGATTTAATCTCACATAATTATCTGTAATAATCCTCATTAAGGACCTGTTCCTTTGTCAGGACTTGAATAAATTTTCATGTGGATGGATGGCTTGCTAAGATACATAAATTTAAATACATTTGATTTAATCTCACATAATTATCTGTAATAAAAATAGTTTATTTCTTTATTTGATATCATTCGATGTTTTCAAAACGTTCAATTTTATATCTAAGATACTATACCTTTGGAATTGGAAGAAATAAAGAAAGGCTGATATAATTGCGAGTTTAGTGGTAAAGTGATCTGTTCCATTAGCTAAATTCAACATTAGTTAAGGAAATATTAACCCGTCTGATAAGCTTACTACAAAATCGGTGATAACCAAAAATACATAACTTTCTTCGGAATGGCATCTTTTGTTTTCACAATGTCACAGTGTTTTATAATTCCCTTGAGGGCTTTCAGTAACCAGAAGAAGATCGAATTAAGAAGCATCATCATTAGTATGTCTTTTATATTGATATCTTATAATTATTCCTTAGAAACCTCAAATCCGTGATTTATTGTAAATTATTTTTTGAAAATCTAAGAAAGCATAAATTAGAGCAACTGAATGAAAAATTTAATCAATCGTTTATCTGATAGTAATCAAATTTCAACCAAAAACAAAATAGACTACTAAAATCAAATTTAAAAAAAAAACTTTATCTAACGGTTTATAAATATTTGACAAAGTGACAATACCAAATCAAAATGTTGGTAAAGTCGATATCTGGATGTCCAATGAACATTGTCTCAGGGACACATTGCGATGGTTATGATGTTAGCAACAAATAATTATTTGATATCTGGAGAAATAGAAATTCCTATAAAGCCTTAATATATGCTTTTGGAAAAACTGTTATTTAAAACAATGTTTTATTGTCCATAAGACGATGGAATACTTAAGAATTGATTCAGTCAATATAGGACAATATGGCTTGGATTCGTTCAGCTAGACAGGGATGATTTAGAGCTCGCTCTTGAGGAAGGCGCTTTCTTGCTCCTGCATAGAAGCAAAATGAAAATCGATCCAATGATAAGGACGACTAAGAAGCTGAAAGCATAAATATAATATTCTTCAAAGATATCATCATATTCCTGGTCATATCCTTCTGTGTAGTAGATGTCTTCCCATCTTGTCGAGGTGTTTGCTTTGGCCACCTCTAGAAATTAAAATAAAATTTAGAAATCATTCGTCCCACGACGATGTAAAGGCAAATAATTATTTTTAAATTGTAGCATCTTTTCTTACGGTTATTGAGGACGCAGGTATAGCTGTTTACTGGAACATAGCCAGGACGGCAGGCACAGATGTAAGAATGAATCGTGTTGAGACAGAAGGAGGTGGTTTGTTCACAAACATCGGGAATCTCGCATTCATCAATTTCTTTTTAAAACAGAAAAAAAAATAAATAAATAAATTTCGAATAATTGAAATAATTAGTGCTCCCTTTTCTTTAGATCTACCTTCACATTCGATTGTATAAGTGTAAGTTTGTTTTTTGGTTCCATTTGGACAAACGCAGTCGTAGGAACCAATCAAGTTAAGGCATAGGACACCGCTGGGACATTTGTCTTGTTGATAGCATTCGTCTTCATCTGAAGTTCAATTAGATTGTTTAAAAGTTAATTTAATTAAATAACATTGTGTAATTTAATTTCTCACTACTTCTCTAGTAAGTTATGGTTATAATTCAGGTTATCGAATTGTATATTTGGGTATTTGTCCAATCCTTCAAGTCTCATTACGGGTTATTACAATATGCTCCGAAGGAATGTTAAGGCAATCCTTAGTCCGATTTGTAAAGCAGGGCGTGTATCGAACTCGACACCTAACCGCTCGTTGTCGACACCGCCGTAGCACAACGGTAATAATATAACATAGATTAACTGTTCCAATATGTAACGGTTTACTTTAATAAAAGTTATATTTTATGTGTTCCTATTTCCAAATGGGTCATCTTCTCGCCATTATTATTGTGAACATCTTTCTACATGCACATTACTTTCATAAGATTTATTTAAACCTAGGCACTGGCTTTTCCGAGACTTGAATTGCATTCTAGTATAACCTTCTTTGCAAAGACACTCATAGTCACCAGGAAGATTTTCACAATTCGTAGAGCTTTCGTCGCAACTTTCGGACAAATTGCACTCGTCAATATCTATGTTGACGGCATGAAATAATAATATGTCGATTTACTGACGAGCATTTGATTAACAACAATAATTATAAATCGCTAAAGAAACTTGAAATTTAAATATCTAAAAAAAATATTTATTTATTTAAAACTAACCTCTACAACCACTTTTGGGTGAATCGGACTCCAGTCTGTCAAAGCCAATTATACAGATGCACTCGTAATCACCGTCTAAGTTCTTACAAATGGTGCTGATTTTGTCACAATTTTCCATAGTCTTGCACTCATCGATGTCTATGCAAACATAAATTAATTAAGGTACAGCACAAAGGTTCTTGCATCTTAAAATTTAAAACATCAAACCTCAAAATACTCATTTTCTGCTATTGCAATTTAAGCAATAAATATTAACCTTAATTCATTAAAATACAAATAGAATCGGAAAGATTTCATAGGCTCACCGGCACATGAATTGGCATTAATTCTGTAAAATCCATGAATACAATTGCATGTGTAATTACCGATGGTGTTGAGACAATCTTGATGCATTCCGCAAGGTATGCCTATACATTCGTCAATATCTTTGAGAAACGGAAATCACAAAATATGTATCAATTTTAGGGCCCAAACTCATAGTTCAATAATTTCACCTTCACATCTACTATCCTTGAAAAAGTATCCCGTTTGGCAAGAGCATAAGTAAGTCCCGGGTGAATTGAGGCATATCAGTTCTGCACCACAAGGGTTTGCTATACATTCATCGAGATCTAAAGGAGAAGCATGGACTACATACGATGTCATTGGTAAAAAATTAAAAATATCACTAATACATAAATGAAAATGTAGTAATATTAACTTTTTTATGCAGTTATAATAGCAATTAAATTTTTGAGTAGCTAACCAACGCATGTGCCGTTAATATCATTAAAACCCTCTTTACAGCCGCATGAAAAGCTTCCGATCGAGTTGAAGCAAGGAAGGCCACTCCCACAAGGCAAGGCTAAACATTCATCAATGTCTGTGATATCAACCGAATGTTACAGTAGTTGATATGTGAGATTATTTATTTATTTCATTTTTTTCAGTTTCTTCGTTGTTTTGTTTTATTATTGTAAATTAACTATCATCAATGCTTGTCCTCACCTTTGCACTTCAAAGTTCGGTCAGTATATAAACCCTTTTCACAGACGCACGCGGCCACATTAATATGTCCACTGTAGGTTATGGATTGACAATTCGATTCTTCGCAACTGCCATTGTTGTTGAGACAGTCTGATATAAAAAGCAAATGGAACGAAATTAATAAAATTAAATTGTAAAAAATAGCATGTTAATATTGCTTGTTAACTCAAACGACTTTGGCTTCATGTCTTATGTACATTCTACTATGTAAGGCATCAAAGGATGTCTAAAAAGATCTCACCAGATTCTGCAACGCTGCAGAACTATTTACTGAGTCTTGGATAATAAAACAACTTTAGTTACATTCATTATATTATCAAGAAGAAATAATAAATCTAATTCTTATACCAATGATTTCGCAACTAATTCCTATCCTTCCATCCGGACAAACCGGACAGCTCTTGTTCTTGTATATGCATTCCCATGATGGATCTTTGAATTTGGCATCTCTTTCTTAATTTTCGATGATTAAACAGTATTTAATTACAATATGATATTTGTGATGTTTAGATGACGATGACGACTTACCTATCGAAAAGAGAGAAAAATAAACATTGCTTCCACAATGCTGTAACAATAGATGGCATGACGACCGACATAATTCCAGATGAACAGGCAATAATTTGGAGGTTTCGTTGATGCAAAGACATCTTGTCTGCAATATGAAATGGTTCAACTGCTGAAGGTAAACTTTCTGACTTCCGGAATGTTCAGCAAATAGATTACAGAGTTACACCACAAATAATTAAAAAAACTTTAATCTCAGTATTGCCAATTTTGATGCATCCTTATCCTGGAACTAAACATAATTTATAACCTCACTGATGCCATAGAACGATTCTGAGCGACAAATACTCTGACATATCTCAGTACTACTTTCGGTCATTGTTGTGGTATCCAAATTGGTCGAGTAGCATCCAATATAATTTTCTGCGTACGTATCTGACGTAAAATATTTTTTAAAATAATAAGATTTCATAAGAGACTTTTTACAATTTGAAGCGGTAAGGAAACTGTAAAGCTTACAATGGCCTTGGAATTTGTAATTTTGATTTACTTCTTCGCCCTCAATTTCAAGTAGTCTAGTAAGTCCTTTGCAATAGTAGACTCCAACGAATATGCACTTCTGAGCTATGAAATTCGTGGTGTTCGAGTAGTATCTTGTCAATTTTACCGGATGTAAGGTCTCTAAAATTTATCAATAGCTCAGCTAGTAAGAATTAAGAAATAATGTTTAACGCCAATTATCTTAACATAATATTGTAATAAATATTTATTAATACCCGTTTCATTGGAAGTAACTGTCTGCAAATAATATGAAGTACCAAAATCGACGACCATTCTGCTAATATGCGTTCCAGTTTCTGATTGCAAATCATCAACTTTCATCTCATGTACACCGTCCTTGAGAAAATAGTACTTTGGTTTGGCTGAAGCCTTTAAAATCAGGATTAAAATAAAATAATTCAAACATCTTAATATCTGCATGTCGCTAAAACAACAACAACAAGCTTGGAAAGCAAAAGAACTTAGCCATCATTAAATATTACGTCATTCTCACTAGAAGCTTAGAGTCATGTTTTAGTTTCTAAATGAAATGCCTTAAAATATTATGCCTTATAGTAAATTTTAACTTGTTGTAAATTTTGTTGTTTAAAAAATGAATAAAGGAGAACAAAAACAACAACATTGACGACAAATTTGTAGATGGATGAAGCAAAAACTACAAAAACTTCAACTTACCCGCCTCGGCTTCCTCTGGCGACTCGAGAATTTCCTGGAAATTATCCAGTAAATAACTTATAAATTAATAAATATATAACTTTTATGAACCTCTGATGTCATCCATATTATTATTAATTAGTAAATCATCTGAGCTGTTACTTTTTTTTAATATTTAACAATTACATTAAGTTGATGATTAATACTATTTCGATTCTATTTCAGACCAAAAAGGTTTTTCCTGAAGAGCTATAAAAAGCAGCCGTTCTTATTCCGAGATCTGACCCTCTGCATGTTCAGAAATGTCAACGATCAGAAACCTATCTGGTCTCTTGAACTCAAAGGTCAGAGGTTATCGGTGACAGATATATCCTCTTAAGTAGCTAATTATTTGCAATTAAATACCTTATATTTTAGATATATTATATGAAATTATGGTATAATAAAATAAAATATTATAGAGAAGGGCAATCAGTTCATTGATCATTAATTTTGATTCTTAATAATTATTTACTCATCCCGCTAATTAAAATCAATAGATTTTTAATTATTTAACGATTAATTAAAAGATCACAGTTGTTTTGATGATCAAAGCATCTCACTTCCAACGCTCAGTAGTGTCAATAAATAAGGACGTCCTCCATCTTTTACGCCATGTTGGAGCATCCACGTCTTTCAGGATGCGAGGTGACCTCGGAGATGCTAACAGCCGTGGTCAGCAGGGGAGTTACATGTTGTGGTAGATTTCATTGTATTGATGTAAATTTAGTAGTTCAATGCAATAAGAATTGTTTGCATTTCTCTGGTCTTAATCTGCTTACTTTTACCTTCCATTTTGTAGTCTGGTGTTGTTCAATATCTCACGAAAATGGTAAAGCATTAAAAAATTGAAAATTTTGTTTGAAAATTATTTGCGTGGCAGAAGTCAGAGAGTTATGTTTAATGATGTGTGTTCTCCTGATGTTCTTAATGATCATGGTGTTCCTCAAGGTTCTATACTGGGTTCCCTTTTGTTTCTTATTTATATTAATGATTTTCAATGTTCTTCTGATCTACTCAAAATATTAATATAAGCTGATGATATTATTATTAACACATCTGGAAAAAACATAAATAATCTTATCACTTTACTCAATAATGAGTTAACTCTTTTGAAAAACTGGTTTGCGAGCAATTGTTTATCTGTTAATGTTTACAAACCAAATTTTATTGTTATTCATTCTTCTAGAAAAGTCAATGAATGTAACTCTTCTCTCTACATAGATAGGTTTTCCCTTAATAGAGTCACAAGTATTAGATATTTAGGGATCACAATAGATGGACACCTATCTTGGCTTATTCATATATCTTATATACAAAATCGCGTCTCTAGGAATATTGGAATAATCTCAAGAATTCGGCCATTTATCAACACAAGCATAGCACTTTTATTATATTTCTCACTCATCTATCCCTACCTAACTTATTGCAATATCATATGGGCTTCTACATACAGAACACACTTACATCAATTATCATTATTAAAAAAACGGATTGTGCGTATCATTTTCCTGCTGCCGCACGAAAGCTGAGATACGGGAGAAACTTGGGGCATGGCTGACAGAGAATGGCCATGACCCGGAGGAATACGAATTCGAGGATCCATTCGATAAAAAAAAATGGATGAATTTCGTGATCTTATGAAAAAGGCCGGAGATGAGTTGCGGAGGATTATTAGGGGCGAGTTGAAAGGCACAGCGGTTCCGCGTCAGGATGCCTCGTGTGTTTCGGGTGAAAACGCTACTGAAAAGAGTTCTGATGTTCCAAGTACAGTTTCTGGCAGCATTGGGATGGAGTCAATAGAAGACACATCCGACCACAGTGCGTGCATGTCTCCAGAAACTCTGTGCGTGATGGCAGACTCATAGGACTTGCCGTTGGAGAGCCATGGAGTCACCAGATCTGGTCGAGTCGCCAGCAGGGCCCATAGAGCTCACGGAGTTGCTAGTGGAACAAGTAGAGTCTTCAGAACGGCCCATGGATTTACCAGCAGAGCCTGTGGAGTTCTTAGTGCAGCCCGAGGAGTTACTGTTGAATCAAATTGAGTTACCAGTGGAACGCACAGAGTTAGTACTGGACAAATAAAGTCTTTGGGAGAGCCCATGGATTTGACAGCGGATGTTTCGGCTCCATTTGAGATAACAGAAGGGAATGCTCGGGATTTCGGAGGTGATGGGAGAGTGCCTCACATGGAAAGTGTAGCAGATCCTATAGAGAGTTTGAGATGTGGAGACACGGTGGAGCAGGAGGGTGAAATTGGAAGTGGCGAAGTTCCGCTACTGAAAGTTGTGGGACACAGGAGCAAAAGGGAGGAAACAGAAATCCGCAAAAAGGACAAAGCAAAAGGATCTTGGATTAGCAGCCATGAGAATGTCGGAAGACAATGGGATCATATTCCTAGAGTGAAAATGAAAATGGGAATAGATGTCTGTTCGGGACGAACAGATTTAAGGAGGGGCAGTGTTGGATCCCTGGATCCAGATAATTGAAGAATAATTGAAATGATATTGCTGAGTAATTAATTTAGTAATTAATTAATTTATTGGCAATATAATTTTATAATTAATTAAATAATTAATTAATGTTCAGGGCACTATTCAGAGTCTTTGGTTATGAACCTCGACAAATAGAGTTATCTCGAAAAGTAGAGCGAGAGTTAGAGATACAGCAGATTTCAAGAGTTAGATAATTAAGCATTGTACATCTTCCAAGCCATCCGAACACTTTCAATAAACCTAACCTTCCGTAATTAGTTTGAGGACCCCGGGTTATTACAATAACAAGCAATAATTACAACAATCCTTTCTATTTCCTACGTAACACTCATGAATACAGTCCTTCGTTTGCTAAATCAACTTTGAAATTATTCTCTATACAGTGTAATGGTCCCAGATTATATACTTCAATACCAGATTCAATTACTTAGTTAACTTGTTTACATTCCTGTCCTTTTCAGTTAATGTTCTTGTTGTTTACAAAATTGTATTACATTGTACATGGTTGCATTATAGATATTATGATTTTCAGGGCCAATCTGTCCAGCGGAAGCTTGCGCTTCCTTAAGACTGACCCTATAAGTTTATTTTGTTGTTTTTTCAGTTCATTTGTTTCATCGTGTTATGTACATAATTGTTTGTTTAATATTGTACATGTTCAATTTGCTATTTGTTTTTTCAGTTGCTTTGATATTATCTTATTATTTAGACCATCATTTCGAACAGAAAAAGACAACATACACTTTTAAAGATTTTATTTAATTAATAATTAAAATTATAAGCTAAGCCCCTCAAATAGTCGATGATGTTCCTTTTCTCCTTTTGTACTACATTTTGTGGTCTGACAGAGGCATCTCGATAACATTTCTTCGATAAATTTTAATAATGTCACAGTGTTTTATGATTCTCTCGAAGGCTTTCAGTAGCCAGAAAAAGATCGAATTAAGAAGCATCATCATCAGTATGTCTTACTTTGATGTCTAATAATTATTCCTTAGAAAACACAAATCCGTGATTTTTTGTAAATTATTTTTTGAAAATTATTTTTTTAAGAGCACACAAACCTAGAGCAAATGACTGAAAAATTTAATCAAACGTTTATCTGATTGAAATCAGATTTCAAATAAAAAACTTAATCTAACAGTTTATAAATATATGGCAAAGTGACAATACCGAATAAAAATGTTGGTAAGTCGATATCTGGATGTCCAATGAACATTGTCTCAGGGACACATTACGATGGTTATGATGTTAGCAACAAATAATTAATTGATTGGACAAGTAGGAGTTCCTATAAATCCTTCATATATGCTTTTGGAAAGACTGTTTTAAAAAAAATCTTTATATTGTCCATAAGCCGACGGAATATCTAAGAAATGATTCAGTCAAGATTGGACAATATGGCTTGGATTCGTTCAGATTGACACGGATGATACAGATGATACAGAAGAGCTCGCTGTTGAAGTAGCTTTTGTGATCCTGCAGAGAAGCGAAATTAAAATTGATCCAATGATAAGGACGACGAACAAGGTGAAAGCGTAAGGAAAATATTCATCATATTCCCCGTCATATACTTCTGTGGAATGATTGTCTTCCCAGCTGCTCGAAATGTCTTTCACTAGAAATTAAAATAAAATTTAGAAAACATTCATCGGGCGACGATGTAAAAGCAAATAATTATTTCTAAATTGAAGCATCTTTTCTTACGGTTTTCGATGACGCAGGTATAGTTGTTTATTGGAACATAGCCAGGACGGCAGTCGCAGACGTAAGAACGAATCGTGTTGAGACAGAAGGAGGTGTTTTGATCACAAACATCAGGAGTCTCGCATTCATCAATATCTATTTAAAACAGAAAAAAAATAAAAAAATAAAATTCGAATAATTGAAATAAATAGGGCTCCCTTTTCGTTAGATCTACCTTCACATTCGATTATATGAATGTACGTTTGTTTTTTGGTTCCATTTGGACAAACGCAGTCGTAGGAACCAATCAAGTTAAGGCATTGGGCAACTTTCGGACATATGTCTTGTTCAGAGCATTCGTCTTCATCTGAAGTTCAATTAGATTGTTTAAAAGTTAGTTTAATTAAATAACTGTGTAATTTTATTTCTCACTACTTCTCTAGTACGCTATGGTCATAATTCAGGTTATCGAATTGAATATTTGTGTATTTGTCCGATCCTTCGAGTGTTGTTATATGTTCCGAAGGAATGTTAAGGCAATCCTTAGTCCCATTTGTAAAGAAGGGCGGGTATCGAACTCGACACCTAACGGCTCGTTGCCGATACCGCCGTAACACAACGGTAATAATATAACATAGATTAACTGTTCCAATTTGTAACAATTTACTTTAATAAAAGTTTTATTTGATGTGTGCCTATTTCTAATTGTGTCATCTTCTCGCCATTATTATTGTGAACATCGTTTTATATGCACATTAGTTTCAGAATATTTGTGTAAACCTTGGCATTGGCTTTTGCGAGACATCAATTCCTTTCTAGTATAACCTTCTTTGCAAAGACACGCATAGTCCCCAGGAAGATTTACACAATTGGTAGTGCTTTCGTCGCAACTTTCAGGCAAAGTGCACTCGTCAACATCTATGTGGGCGGCATGAAATAATAAATATATGACGATTTATTAACGAGCATTTGATTAACAACAATAATTATAAATCGCTGATGGATCCCTGAAATTAATTAAATAATTAATTACTATTCAGACACTTTGGTTATGAACCTCGACAAATAGAGTTATCTCGAAAAGTAGGGCGAGAGTTAGAGATGCGGCAGATTTCAAAACTTAGATAATTAAGCTTTGAACATCTTCCAAGCCAACTGATCACTTTCAATAAACATGAACTTCCGTAATTAGTTTGAGGACCCCGGGTTATTACATTGGTATCAGGAGTGGGATTTTGAGTTAAAAGGTGTCCAACAGTAACTAAGGTAAAGGCTTGATTATTTGAAAATTGAAGGATGACGAAGTACTTGGATGATTTGTACGTGGCTCGATTGAGACAAGAATTAAGAGATCGTGGCCTGGATTGGAAATGCACGAAAGCTGAGATAAGGGAGAGACTTAGGGCTTGGCTGACAGAGAATGGCCATGACCCGGATGAATACGAATTCGAGGATCCATTCGATAAAAAAATGGATGAATTTCGTCATCTTATGAAAAAGGCCGGAGATGAGTTGCGGAGGATTATTAGGGGCGATTTGAAAGGCACAGCGGTTCCGCATCAGTATGCCTCGTGTGTTTCGGGTGAAAACGCTACTGGAAAGAGTTCTGATGTTCCAAGAACAGTTTCTGGCAGCATTGGGATGGAGTCAATAGAAGACACATCCGACCATAGTGCGTGCGTGTCTCCAAAAACTCTGTTCGTGATGGCAGACACAGAGGACTTGCCGTTGGTGCCCATGGAGTCACCAGATCTGGTCGAGTCGCCAGCAGGGCCAAGAGAGCTCAAGGAGGTGCTAGTGGAACAAGTAGAGTCTTCAGAACGGCCCATGGATTTACCAGCAGAGCCTGTGGAGTTCTTAGTGCAGCCCGAGGAGTTACTGTTGAATCAAATTGAGTTACCAGTGGAACGCACAGAGTTAGTACTGGACAAATAAAGTCTTTGGGAGAGCCCATGGATTTGACAGCGGATGTTTCGGCTCCATTTGAGATAACAGAAGGGAATGCTCGGGATTTCGGAGGTGATGGGAGAGTGCCTCACATGGAAAGTGTAGCAGATCATATAGAGAGTTTGAGATGTGGAGACACGGTGGAGCAGGAGGGTGAAATTGGAAGTTGCGAAGTTCCGCTACTGAAAGTTGTGGGACACAGGAGCAAAAGGGAGGAAACAGAAATCCGCAAAAAGGACAAAGCAAAAGGATCTTGGATTCGCAGCCATGAGAATGTCGGAAGACAATGGGATCATATTCCTAGAGTGAAAATGAAAATGGGAATAGATGTCTGTTCGGGACGAACAGATTTAAGGAGGGGGCAGTGTTGGATTCCTGGATCCAGATAATTGAAGAGTAATTGAAATGATATTGCTGATAAATTAATTTATTGGCAATATAATTTTATAATCAATTAAATAATTAATTAATGTTCAGGGCACTATTCAGAGTCTTTGGTTATGAACCTTGACAAATAGATTTATCTCGGAAAAGACAGCGAGAGTTAGAGATTCAGCAGATTTCAAGGCTTAGACAATTAAGCATTGAACATCTTCCAAGCCATCTGAACACGTTTCAATAAACCTGACCTTCTATAAATAGTTTGAGGACCCCGGGTTATTACAATATGTTCCGAAGGAATGTTAAGGCAATCTTTTTGTAGAGCAGGGCGGGTGTCGAACTCGACACCTAACGGCTCGTTGCCTATACCGCCATAGCACAACGGTAATAATATAACATAGATTAACTGTTCCAATTTGTAACAATTTACTTTAATAAAAGTTTTTTTTGATTTGTGTCTATTTCTAATTGTGTCATCTTCTCGCCATTATTATTGTGAACATCGTCCTATATGCACATTAGTTTAAGAAGATTTGTGTAAACCTTGGCACTGGTTTTTGCGAGACATCAATTCCTTTCTAGTATAACCTTCTTTGCAAAGACACTCATAGTCCCCAGGAAGATTTTCACAATTGGTAGTGCTTTCGTCGCAACTTTCAGGCAAACTGCACTCGTCAACATCTATGTGGACGGCATGAAATAATAATAATATGACGATTTACTAATGAGCATTTGATTAACAACAATAATTATAAATCGCTGATGGATCCCTGACATTAATTAATTAATTAATTAAGTTTAGTTAATATTCAGTGACGTTTATCTCGAAGTCGTATCTAGCGATTCGAGTCATTAACCAGTCCCAATCAAGACAAGCAATCGACCAGAACTTCAAAACACCCTTGCAATTATTTTATTCCAATAAAGTTATCCTTACGTTAAATAATTCATTAAGACCCCTAAGTAACATCAATATGTTCCGAAGGAATGTTAAGGCAATCCTTAGTCCCATTTGTAAAGAAGGGCGGGTATCGAACTCGACACCTAACGGCTGGTTGCCGATACCGCCGTAACACAACGGTAATAATATAACATAGATTAACTGTTCCAATTTGTAACAATTTACTTTAATAAAAGTTTTATTTGATGTGTGCCTATTTCCAATTGGATCATCTTCTCGCCATTTTTATTGTGAACATCGTCCTATATGCACATAAGTTTCAGAAGATTTGTGTAAACCTTGGCACTGGCTTTTGCGAGACATCAATTCCTTTCTAGTATAACCTTCTTTGCAAAGACACTCATAGTCCCCAGGAAAATTTTCACAATTGGTAGTGCTTTCGTCGCAACTTTCAGGCAAAGTGCACTCGTCAACATCTATGTGGACGGCATGAAATAATAATAATAATATGACGATTTACTAACGAGCATTTGATTATCAACAATATTTATAAATCGCTGATGGATCCCTGGCATTAATTAATTAATTAACAAAATAACAAATTAATTAATTAAGTTTGGTTAATATTCAGAATCTTTTATCTCGAAGTCGTATCTAGCGATTCTAGTCATTAACTAGTCCCAATCAAGTCAAGCAATCGACCAGATCTTCTAAATATCTTTGACATTAGTTTATTCCAATAAAGTTATGCTTACGTTAAATAATTCTTCAAGACCCCTAACTTACAACAATATTTTCCGAAGAAATGTTAAGGCAATCCTTAGACCCATTTTAATGCATGGCGGATGTCGAACTCGACACCTAACGGCTCGTTGCCGATACCGCCGTAGCACAACGGTAATAATATAACATAGATTAACTGTACCAATTTGTAACAATTTACTTTAATAAAAGTTTTATTTGATGTGTGCCTATTTCCAATTGGATCATCTTCTCGCCATTTTTATTGTGAACATCGTCCTATATGCACATAAGTTTCAGAAGATTTGTGTAAACCTTGGCACTGGCTTTTGCGAGACATCAATTCCTTTTTAGTATAACCTTCTTTGCAAAGACACTCATAGTCCCCAGGAAAATTTTCACAATTGGTAGTGCTTTCGTCGCAACTTTCAGGCAAAGTGCACTCGTCAACATCTATGTGGACGGCATGAAATAATAATAATATGACGATTTACAAACGAGCATTTGATTATCAACAATATTTATAAATCGCTGATGGATCCCTGGCATTAATTAATTAATTAACAAAATAACAAATTAATTAATTAAGTTTGGTTAATATTCAGAATCTTTTATCTCGAAGTCGTATCTAGCGATTCTAGTCATTAACCAGTCCCAATCAAGTCAAGCAATCGACCAGATCTTCTAAATTTCTTTGACATTAGTTTATTCCAATAAAGTTATGCTTACGTTAAATAATTCTTCAAGACCCCTAACTTACAACAATATTTTCCGAAGAAATGTTAAGGCAATCCTTAGTCCCATTTTAATGCAGGGCGGATGTCGAACTCGACACCTAACGGCTCGTTGCCGATACCGCCGTAGCACAACGGTAATAATATAACATAGATTAACTGTTCCAATTTGTAACAATTTACTTTAATAAAAGTTTTTTTTTGATTTGTGCCTATTTCTAATTGTGTCATCTTCTCGCCATTATTATTGTGAACATCGTCCTATATGCACATTAGTTTCAGAAGATTTGTGTAAACCTTGGCACTGGTTTTTGCGAGACATCAATTCCTTTCTAGTATAACCTTCTTTGCAAAGACACTCATAGTCCCCAGGAAGATTTTCACAATTGGTAGTGCTTTCGTCGCAACTTTCAGGCAAACTGCACTCGTCAACATCTATGTGGACGGCATGAAATAATAATAATATGACGATTTACTAACGAGCATTTGATTAACAACAATAATTATAAATCGCTGATGGATCCCTGACATTGATTAATTAATTAATTAATTAATTAAATATGTTTAGTTAATATTCAGAGTCTTTTATCTCGAAGTCGTATCTAGCGATTCGAGTCATTAACCAGTCCCAATCAAGACAAGCAATCGACCAGATCTTCAAAACACCCTTGCCATTATTTTATTCCAATAATGTTATCCTTACGTTAAATAATTCATCAAGACCCCTAAGTTACAACAATATTGTTGGATCCCTAGATCCAATAAATTGAATAATAATTAAAATTATATTGCCGATTAATTAATTTAATAATTAATTAAATTTAGTGGCAATATAATTTGAGAATTAATTAATTGTTGCTATTCAGACTCTTTGGTTATGCACCTCGACAAATGGATTTGTATCGGAAAGTAGGGCGAGAATTAGAGGAACAGCAGATTTCAAGGCTTAATCAATTAAGCATTTTACATCTTCCAAGGCATCTGAAAAACCTTCAATAAACCTGACCTTCTATAATTAGTTTGAGGACCCCGGGTTATAACATTGGTGTCAGGAGTGGGATTTAGAGTTAAAGGGTGTCCAAAAGTAACTAAGGTAGAAGCTTGTTTAATTGAAAAGTGAAGGATGCCGAAGTACTTGGATGAATTGTACGTGCCTCGATTGAGACAAGAATTGAGAGATCGTGGCCTGGATTGGAAAGGCACGAAAGCTGAGATACGAGAGCGACTTGGGACATGGCTGACAGAGAATGGCCATGACCCAGAGGAATACGAATTCGAGAATCCATCCCATAAAAAAATGGAAGAATTTCTTGATTTTATGAAAAAGTCCGTAGATGAGTTGAGGAGGAGTATTAGGGGCGATTTGAAAAACACAGCGATTCCATGTCAGGATGTCTCGCTGGTTTCGGGTGAAAACTCTACCGAAAAGAGTCCTGTTGGTTCTTTTGAATTCGAGTCCGAATATAGTAAGTGGCGGAGAAAGTTTGTAGAGAACTCTAGGAGAATTATTAGGGGCGATTTGGAAAACACAGCGATTCCATGTCAGGATGTCTCGCTGGTTTCGGGTGAAAACTCTACCGAGAAGAGTCCTGTTGGTTCTTTTGAATTCGAGTCCGAATATAGTAAGTGGCGGAGAAAGTTTGTAGAGAACTCTAGGAGAATTATTAGGGGCGATTTGGAAAACACAGCGATTCCATGTCAGGATGTCTCGCTGGTTTCTGGTGGAAACTCTACTGAGAAGAGTTCTGATGTTCCAAGTACCGTTTCTGGCAGCATTGGGATGGAGTCATTAGAAGGCACATCCAACCACAGTGCGTGCGTGTCTCCAGAAACTCTGTGCGTGATGGAAGACTTAGAGAACTCGACGTTGGCGCCCATAGAGTTATCAGATCAGGTTGAGTCGTCAGCAGGGCCCAGAGAGCTCACGGAGGTTTTAGTGGAGCAAGTGGAACTTTCGGAGGAGCCTGTGGGATTGCCGGTGGATCATATGGAGTTGTTGGTGCAGCCCGAGGAGTTACTGATGAGTGGAGTTGCCGGTGGAGCGCACGGATTTGATGGTGGAACAAGTAGATTCTACAGAACCGCCCATGGATTTACCAGCGGATGTTTCGGCTCCATTGGAAATAACAGAAGGAAGTGCTCGGGATTTCGGGAGAGTGCCTAGCAAGGAAAATGGAGCAGGTGATCCTGAGGAGAGTCTGGGATCTGGCGACATCGTGGAGCAGGAGAGTGTGCATAGAAATGGCGATGTTCCGCGGCTGAAACTTGCGGGACGCAGAAGTAAAAGGGGGGAAACAGAAATCCCAGAGATGGCAAAGCAAATGGATCTGGGATTTGCAGCCATGAGATTGTTGGAAGATCGGATCCTATTCCTAGAGTAAAAATGAAAATGAGAATAGATGTCTGTTCGGGACGAACAGATTTAAGGAGGGGGCAGTGTTGGATCCCTAGATCCAATAAATTGAATAATAATTAAAATTATATTGCCGATTAATTAATTTAATAATTAATTAAATTTAGTGGCAATATAATTTGAGAATTAATTAATTGTTGCTATTCAGACTCTTTGGTTATGCACCTCGACAAATGGGTTTGTATCGGAAAGTAGGGCGAGAATTAGAGGAACAGCAGATTTCAAGGCTTAATCAATTAAGCATTTTACATCTTCCAAGGCATCTGAAAAACCTTCAATAAACCTGACCTTCTATAATTAGTTTGAGGACCCCGGGTTATTACAATATGTTCCGAAGGAATGTTAAGGCAATCCTTAGTCCCATTTGTAAAGCAGGGCGGGTATCGAACTCGACACCTAACGGCTCGCTGCCGATACCGCCGTAGCACAACGGTAATAATATAACATAGATTAACTGTTCCAATTTGTAACAATTTACTTTAATAAAAGTTTTATTTGATGTGTGCCTATTTCTAATTGTGTCATCTTCTCGCCATTATTATTGTGAACATCGTTCTATATGCACATTAGTTTCAGAATATTTGTGTAAACCTTGGCACTGTCTTTTGCGAGACATCAATTCCTTTCTAGTATAACCTTCTTTGCAAAGACACTCATAGTCCCCAGGAAGATTTTCACAATTGGTAGTGCTTTCGTCGCAACTTTTAGGCAAAGTGCACTCGTCAACATCTATGTGGACGGCATGAAATAATAATAATATGACGATTTACTAACGAGCATTTGATTAACAAAAATAATTATAAATCGCTGATGGATCCCTGGCATTAATTAATTAATTAACAAAATAACAAATTAATTAATTAAGTTTGGTTAATATTCAGAGTCTTTTATCTCGAAGTCGTATCTAGCGATTCTAGTCATTAACCAGTCCCAATCTAGTCAAGCAATCGACCAGATCTTCTAAATATCTTTGACATTAGTTTATTCCAGTAAAGTTATGCTTACGTTAAATAATTCTTCAAGACCCCTAAGTTACAACAATATGTTCCGAATGGATGATAAGGCAATCCTTAGTCCCATTTTAATGCAGGGCGGATGTCGAACTCGACACCTAACGGCTCGTTGCCGATAACGCCGTAGCACAACGGTAATAATATAACATAGATTAACTGTTCCAATTTGTAACAATTCACTTCAATAAAAGTTTTATTTGATGTGTGCCTATTTCCAATTGGGTCATCTTCTAGCCATTATTATTGTGAACATCGTCCTATATGCACATTAGTTTCAGAAGATTTGTGTAAACCTTGGCACTGGCTTTTGCGAGACATTAATTCCTTTCTAGTATAACCTTCTTTGCAAAGACACTCATAGTCCCCAGGAAGATTTTCACAATTGGTAGTGATTTCGTCGCAACTTTTAGGCAAAGTGCACTCGTCAACATCTATGTGGACGGCATGAAATAATAATAATATGACGATTTACTAACGAGCATTTGATTAACAACAATAATTATAAATCGCTGATGGAACCCTGACAATAATTTATTAATTATATAATTAAGTTTAGTTAATATTCAGAATCTTTTATCTCGGATTCGTATCTAGTGATTCGAGTCATTATCCAGTCCCATTCAAGACAAGCAATCGACCAGATCTTCTTAACATCTTTGCCATTAGTTTATTCCAATAAAGTTATCCTTACGTTAAATAATTCTTCAAGACCCCTAACTTACAACAATATGTTCCGAAGGAATGTTAAGGCAATCTTTAGTCCCATTTGTAAAGCAGGGCGGATATCGAACTCGGCACCTAACTGCTCGTTGCCGATACCGCCATAGCACAACGGTAATAATATAACATAGTGTTGGATCCCTAGATCCAATAAATTGAATAATAATTAAAATTATATTGCCGATTAATTAATTTATTAATTAATTAAATTTAGTGGCAATATAATTTGAGAATTAATTAATTGTTGCTATTCAGACTCTTTGGTTATGCACCTCGACAAATGGATTTGTATCGGAAAGTAGGGCGAGAATTAGAGGAACAGCAGATTTCAAGGCTTAATCAATTAAGCATTTTACATCTTCCAAGGCATCTGAAAAACCTTCAATAAACCTGACCTTCTATAATTAGTTTGAGGACCCCGGGTTATAACATTGGTGTCAGGAGTGGGATTTAGAGTTAAAGGGTGTCCAAAAGTAACTAAGGTAGAAGCTTGTTTAATTGAAAAGTGAAGGATGCCGAAGTACTTGGATGAATTGTACGTGCCTCGATTGAGACAAGAATTGAGAGATCGTGGCCTGGATTGGAAAGGCACGAAAGCTGAGATACGAGAGCGACTTGGGACATGGCTGACAGAGAATGGCCATGACCCAGAGGAATACGAATTCGAGAATCCATCCCATAAAAAAATGGAAGAATTTCTTGATTTTATGAAAAAGTCCGTAGATGAGTTGAGGAGGAGTATTAGGGGCGATTTGAAAAACACAGCGATTCCATGTCAGGATGTCTCGCTGGTTTCGGGTGAAAACTCTACCGAGAAGAGTCCTGTTGGTTCTTTTGAATTCGAGTCCGAATATAGTAAGTGGCGGAGAAAGTTTGTAGAGAACTCTAGGAGGACTATTAGGGGCGATTTGGAAAACACAGCGATTCCATGTCAGGATGTCTCGCTGGTTTCGGGTGAAAACTCTACCGAGAAGAGACCTGTTGGTTCTTTTGAATTCGAGTCCGAATATAGTAAGTGGCGGAGAAAGTTTGCAGAGAACTCTAGGAGGACTATTAGGGGCGATTTGGAAAACACAGCGATTCCGCGTCAGGATGCCTCTTTGGTTTCTGGTGGAAACTCTACTGAGAAGAGTTCTGATGTTCCAAGTAACGTTTCTGACAGCATTGGGATGGAGTCATTAGAAGGCACATCCAACCACAGTGCGTGCGTGTCTCCAGAAACTCTGTGCTTGATGGCAGACTTAGAGAACTCGACGTTGGAGCCCATAGAGTTAACAGATCAGGTCGAGTCGTCAGCAGGGCCCAGAGAGCTCACGGAGGTTTTAGTGGAGCAAGTGGAACTTTCGGAGGAGCCTGTGGGATTGCCGGTGGATCATGTGGAGTTGTTGGTGCAGCCCGAGGAGTTACTAATGAGTCACGTGGAGTTGCCGGTGGAGCGCACGGATTTGATGGCGGAACAAGTAGAGTCTACAGAACAGCCAATGGATTTCCCGACAGAGTCTGCGAAGTTATTAGTACCGCCCGAGGAGTCACCGATGAAGGACATTGAGTTACCAGTGAAGCACACGAAGTTGATGGTGGAACAAGTAGAGTCTACAGAACAGCCCATGGATTTACCAGCTGATGTTTTGGCTCCATTGGAAATTACAGAAGGGAGTGCTCGGGATTTCGGGGGAGTGCCTAGCAAGGAAAATGGAGCAGGTGATCCTGTAGAGAGTCTGAGATCTGGCGGCATGGTGGAGCAGGAGGTTGAGCATAGAAATGGCGATGTTACACGACTGAAACTTACGGGACGCAGAAGCAAAAGGGAGGAAACAGAAATCCCAGAAGATGGCAAAGCAAATGGATCTGGGATTTGCAGCCATGAGATTGTTGGAAGATCGGATCCTATTCCTAGAGTAAAAATGAAAATGAGAATAGATGTCTGTTCGGGACGAACAGATTTAAGGAGGGGGCAGTGTTGGATCCCTAGATCCAATAAATTGAATAATAATTAAAATTATATTGCCGATTAATTAATTTAATAATTAATTAAATTTAGTGGCAATATAATTTGAGAATTAATTAATTGTTGCTATTCAGACTCTTTGGTTATGCACCTCGACAAATGGATTTGTATCGGAAAGTAGAGCGAGAATTAGAGAACAGCAGATTTCAAGACTTAGACATTTGAAGCATCGTGCATCTTCCAAGCCATCTGACAACTTTCAATAAACCTGACCTTCTATAATTAGTTTGAGGACCCCGGGTTATTACAATAGATTAACTGTTCCAATTTGTAACAATTTACTTTAATAAAAGTTTTATTTGATGTGTGCCTATTTCCAATTGGGTCATCTTCTAGCCATTATTATTGTGAACATCGTCCTATATGCACATTAGTTTCAGAAGATTTGTGTAAACCTTGGCACTGGCTTTTGCGAGACATCAATTCCTTTCTAGTATAACCTTCTTTGCAAAGACACTCATAGTCCCCAGGAAGATTTTCACAATTGGTAGTGCTTTCGTCGCAACTTTTAGGCAAAGTGCACTCGTCAACATCTATGTGGACGGCATGAAATAATAATAATATGACGATTTACTAACGAGCATTTGATTAACAACAATAATTATAAATCGCTGATGGATCCCTGACAATAATTTATTAATTAATTAGTTAGTTAATTAATTAATTAATTAATTAATTAAATAATGCGGTAATAAATAATTAATTAATACGGTAATAATATAATATATTTACATTTATTTGTCCAATATTTTACGTGCGCAATGTTATCCCAAGGGGATGTAAAGGCACGGGGAAGCTCCCAATGAGACGAGTAGAAATATTTCTAATTTGTAATAAGTAAAAGTCCGCAACACTAGCAAAACCGGCTTAAGGGCACACCCAAAAACAATCCGCCAACACGCACGAGGCGCAACTAACTCCAATATAGATTAACTGTTCCAATTTGTAACAATTTGCTTTAATAAAAGTTTTATTTGATGTGTGCTTATTTCCAATTGGGTCATCTTCTCGCCATTATTATTGTGAACATCGTCCTATATGCACATTAGCCCCACTCGTCTTTCACGTTACAGCATTAGGAAAAGGATCATCACTAGAGGTTAAAGTGAAAATTGGAGGGAAGGAATATAATGTTGTAATAGTTACTGGGGCATCTACATCTATTGTCCAACCAAAGTTGGCAAGAAACAGTAAAGTAGCGACCAACAACTACAATTTAAAAACAGCCACCGGAGAATTAGTGCCAGTTCAAGGAACCACAACTATTACAGTGGATTTAGAAGGCAAGTCATTCGAAGAGGAATTTATGTTAGCCAATATAACAGATGAATGTATACTGGAATTGGATTTCATGCGACGCTATGGAATTTCTATTGACAGGAAGGGCGGCACCCTTCAATAAGGAACGATGGAGATTCCTTTACACTACGGGGGTCTAGAAGTTAAAGACACATTTGTAAAGGTATTTCAGGACGAGACCATCCCAGCACAGTCGGAAAGTTTAATTTGGGGCGGGCTAGAAGGCGACTACACAAAATTTGATATAGGAGCAGTCGAAGATCAATCGGGCATTGGCCAAGTACCACTAATAGGACGAGCCCTAGTCAAGCTAAACACCGGCAGAGTTCCACTGAGGGTAATGCATCTATCTGACCAGGAACAACAGATCAAAGCAGGAACATCTATCGCACTTTGCAGGAACGTGGAACGCATATTAACATTAGATGGAAGTGGAAATAAGCATATAAAAAGGGATATCCATGTCTAAACAAAGCTCTACAAAAAGAAGATTACCAACAAGCGAAAAATCTGCTTGGCGAATTTCAGGATATAATGGCTGAACAAGACAGCCCTTTGGGGAGAACTAACCTCGTGCAACAACAAATAAATACGGCCGGTGCTAAACCCATTGTTGCCAAACTCCCGTCCACTTCCTTTAGCTACGAGAGCAAACGCCAAGGAATTGATAAAAGAAATGTAAGATCAAGGGGTTATTGAACCGTCAAATAGCACCTGGAGCTCACAGGTGGTACTCGTTAAGAAGAAAGACGGATCACTTCGTTTTTGTGTCGACTATAGAAAGCTGAACGAAATGACACTTAAGGACAGCTACCCCTTACCTAGAATCGATGATACTTTAGACACTCTCTCGGGATCAAAAATTTTTTCCACATTAGATCTCAAAAGTGGTTACTGGCAAGTGGAGTTACATCCTGACAATAAAGAAAAAACGGCCTTCTCGACAGGTGAAGGATTATGGCAATTCACTGTCATGACGTTCGGGCTATGCAATGCCCCCGCGACATTTGAAAGATTAATGGAACATATAGTAAGGGGACTCAATTGGAAAGTATGCCTAGTATATTTGGATGACATAATTGTTGTCGGAAAAACATTTGGAGAACATTTAGACAACCTCCGAGAAGTATTTAGTAGGATTAGAGAGGCAGGCATGAAACTGAGTCCAAAGAAATGCTCACTCTTTAAAAAAGAAGTCAAATACCTTGGCCATATCGTGTCTTCTGAAGGTGTTAGTACAGATCCAGATAAAGTCGAGGTAGTAAAAAATTGGCCTGTACCCAAGAATATCCAAGTACTTCAAAGCTTATTAGGACTTTGACCCTATTACAGACGATTTATTACCAACTTCTCAAACATCGCAAAAAGCCTTCATGAGCTTACTGTAAAAGGCAAGCCATTTATCTGGAACGACAGCTGTGAGAAAGCATTTGATAATCTGAAAGAAGCTATGACAACGGCACCGATCCTGGCATATCCCATTCCCGGATTACCTTTTATCCTCGATACAGATGCCAGTAACTGTGGAATCGGGGCAGTTCTTTCCCATCAGGTTGAAAATGAAGAAAAAGTTCTAGCATTTTATAGCAGTTCACTGTCTAAAGCGGAAAGAAACTATTGCGTGACCAGGAGAGAATTATTAGCAAGAGTGGAATCCATGAACTATTTACAGAAATATCTTTAGGGCCAGCCGTTTTTGCTAAGAACGGATCACGCCTCTCTGAGGTGGCTGTTAAACTTTAAAAACCCAGAAGGTCAGATGGCGAGGTGGATTGAAAAACTACAGGGTTTTCAGTTCAATATTGAACACAGGAGAGGTCAAATACACAACAATGCTGATGCACTATCACGACGTCCTTGTCAACTTAACTGCAGACACTGCAACAACGCAGAGAAAAAACAGGAAACCGAAGAATGTCGACAAATTCGTATCACGGCTCCCGAACCCTGGACGGAAAGCGGGTTCGAGATTTACAAATTAGAGACGAAGCACTTGCACCCATACTACACTGGATAGAGGCCGGGGTGAAACCAGATTGGCAACAGATAGCGGAGCACGGAGAAATTACTAAGTCCTATTGGGCACAGTGGGATTCCTTGAGAATTAGTAATGGACTCCTACATAGGAAGTGGGAAACAGAGGATGGCACCGACTATCACCTTCAGATAGTACTTCCGAGATCTTGCGTCACTGAGGTGTTACAAGAATTCCATAACGGAACCTCAGGCGGACACCTAGGAGTGAATAAAACCATCAGGAAGGTGAGGGAGAGGTTTTACTGGTGGCACTACAAACAAGACGTTGAGGAGTGGTGTAGGAATTGCAATAATTGCGCAACCAGTAAAGGTCCTCAAAGGAAGACTAAAGGTCTAATGCAACCTTATAATGTGGGAGTACCTTTTGAAAGAATAGCTTTGGATATTGCCGGACCATTCCCTGCATCAAAGAAGGGAAATCGGTACATATTAGTGATCAGCGATTACTTCACCAAATGGACCGAAGCGTTTGCACTGCCAAATCAGGAGGCGGAAAATGTAGCTGATGCTCTCGTAAATAATTGGATTAGTCGATTCGGGGTGCCATTAGAGTTACATTCGGACCAAGGAAGGAATTTCGAGTCGAAAAAATTTCAAGAGCTATGCGAAAACCTTGGAATCCATAAGACAAGAACCACTGCAAAAGCATCGGCAATCGGACGGTATGGTCGAGAGATGTAATAGGACCATGGGACAGTATTTGTCAAAAATGGTTAGTGAACAGCAAGATGACTGTGACAGATACCTGCCACTTTTCCTTATGGCCTAAGGGACAGCCGTGCATAAAACGACAGGAAGCAGTCCATCGAAAATGACATTCGGGAGGGGGATTCGTCTTCCTGCCGATATGATGTTCGAAAGAGCAGAGGAACCTAAGTCGGCATGTGACTACGTTTCAAAGCCTCAGAAATACACTGGCTGAGACACATCAGGTTGCCCGGAAAAATATTAGTGTTAATAGCGATCAAACCAAAGCGAGATACGAAAGGCAAGACAATGATATAAACTTTAAAGAAAATGAACTAGTCTGGCTATACAACCCCAAATGAAAAAAAGGGAAGTCGCCAAAGTTACAAAAAGATTGGGAAGGACCATACCGAATCATAAAGAAAATAAACGACGTGGTATACCGCATACAGAAGTCAGCAAGGACTAGAAAGAAAGTGGTTCACAGCAATCGATTAGCAAAATATCCCGGAGAAACAGAACAGCCTGTTAGGGACGAACAGATTTAAGGAGGGAGCAATGTTGGATCCCTGATATTAATTAAATAATTAAATAATTAATTAATTAAGTTTAGTTAATATTAAGAATCTTTTATCTCGAATTCATATCTAGCGAATCGAGTCATTAACCAGTACCAATCAAGACAAGCAATCGACCAGATCTTTTTAACATCTTTGCCATTAGTTTATTCCAATAAAGTTATCCTTACGTTAAATAATTCTTCAAGACCCCTAAGTTACAAGAATATGTTCCGAAGGAATGTTAAGGCAATCCTTAGTCCCATTTTAATGCAGGGCGGATGTCGAACTCGACACCAAACGGCTCGTTGCCGATACCGCCGTAGCACAACGGTAATAATATAACATAGATTAACTGTTCCAATTTGTAACAATTCACTTTAATAAAACTTTTATTTGATGTGTGCCTATTTCCAATTGGGTCATCTTCTAGCCATTATTATTGTGAACATCGTTCTATAATGCACATTAGTTTCAGAAGATTTGTGTAAACCTTGGCAATGGCTTTTGCGAGACATCAATTCCTTTCTAGTATAACCTTCTTTGCAAAGACACTCATAGTCCCCAGGAAGATTTTCACAATTGGTAGTGCTTTCGTCGCAACTTTTAGGCAAAGTGCACTCGTCAACATCTATGTGGACGGCATGAAATAATAATAATATGACGATTTACTAACGAGCATTTGATTAACAATAATAATTATAAATCGCTGATGGATCCCTGACAATAATTTATTAATTATTTAATTAAGTTTAGTTGATATTCAGAATCTTTTATCTCGAATTCGTATCTAGTGATTTGAGTCATTAACCAGTCCCAATCAAGACAAGCAATCGACCAGATCTTCTTAACATCTTTGCCATTAGTTTATTCCAATAAAGTTATCCTTACGTTAAATAATTCATCAAGACCCCTAGGTTACAACAATATGTTCCGAAGGAATGTTAAGGCAATCCTTAGTCCCATTTGTAAAGCAGGGCGGGTATCGAACTCGACACCTAAAGGGTCGTTGCCGATACCGCCCTAGCACAACGGTAATAATATAACATAGATTAACTGTTCCAATTTGTAACAATTTACTTTAATAAAAGTTTTATTTGATGTGTGCCTATTTCTAATTGTGTCATCTTCTCGCCATTATTATTGTGAACATTGTTCTATATGCACATTAGTTTCAGAAGATTTGTGTAAACCTTGGCACTGGCTTTTGCGAGAATTCAATTCCTTTCTAGTATAACCTTCTTTGCAAAGACACTCATAGTCCCCAAGAAGATTTTCACAATTGGTAGTGCTTTCGTCGCAACTTTCAGGCAAAGTGCACTCGTCAACATCTATGTGGACGGCATGAAATAATAATAATAATAATAAGTTACAAATGGTGCTGATTTTGTCACAATTTCCCATAGTCTTGCACTCATCGATGTCTATGCAAGCAGAAATTATTGAAGGTTCAGCACAAAGGTTCTTGCATCATAAAATTTAAAACATCAAACATAAAAATACTCATTCTCGCTGATTGCAATTTAAGCAATAAACATTAACCTTAATTCATTAGAATACAAATAGCATCGGGAAGATATCAAAGGCTCACCGGCACATGAATTGACGTTAATTCTGTAAAATCCATGAGTACAATTACATGTGTAATTCCCGTTGGTGTTGAGACAATCTTGATGCAATCCGCAAGGTATGCTTATACATTCGTCAATATCTTTGGGAGACGGAAATCACAATATGTTTATCAATCATACGGCCAATCTCATATTGCAATTAAACTTTTGAGTAGGAGTGGCGTTCATCTCTGATATTTTGCAGGGGAAAATGGACTGCCCTGAATTTCTAGATGATGTGCTCGGCTCGATAGTGGAAGAGCACATCCGGTATCCCAGAGGGACACTACAGTGGGAATGCGTGAGGTCTGCCACATCCCTTGTTTCGAGGGGAATCCCAGTTGATTATTATGAATATGGAAAAAGAGGCACCGTACAACCTTCGGAGAGTCGAAGGGAGTGTCACGGTCGGACCGTTTCCTGGTGTGCTGCGGCCCTTGTCTGGACAAGAAGGTAGCAGTAGCAACAGTCCTATGTGGAAATGGGACTATGGTTTTGGAAGGTGAATGAAACGATGTCCGTACCTTACTAATTATGGGAGAGGTATGGATAGGGCTATTAAGGAGGAGATCAAGCACCCTGATCCACACCAAGGTGTCACAGAGATGCTTAAGGAAGAAAGGCTGCCTCTGTGGACATTGGAGGGTCGTGGATTAGAAAGGATCCACGACTCGTTTGATAGAGAGATATACATTGATAATCTATATTGGAGAGATGTGGACAGGACTATGAAGGAAAAGTCCAAGAATCCTGGTCTGCACCCATATCTGAAGGGAGAGAGGTTGTCACCATGGTGTACAGAGATTGGATTGGAGTGGATCCATAAGTGGTTAGGTGTGGATGCCGGCTCCATGTCTTCTGGGGTGGTGACAATGAGAGTATCGTGTTAAGTAAAGGTGCTGAATCGAAGTAAGAAGAGAAAAGAGACGGCAGTGGACATATTTCGGAAGTTTTCCGGTGGTCTCCCTTGTTGGATGGAGAAAGGAAGAAAACAGGCTGTTTGCCCACTTGGATTGTCTAAAGGAATTACACCAGGTGTACGCTGGTACTTTGATCGTGGCCGTTGTTCATGGGCACCGGGTAAGATTTTGAAGGAACATGGACGGACGGTCTACGATGTTGAAGTGAACAAGAAGTTGGTATGCCGACATGTTAATCAACTAAAGCCCCGCAAAACAGACGAAGCCCTGAAGGAATTGCTTTAAGTATTCGACTTACCTCAAAATGATAGCAATAAACAAGTGGCACCAGAGGAAACAAATATTGAATCAACTACGACAGGAAATTTAGAAAAAAAATCCCTGCGTAAGCCAAGAAACAGATTGGAAGTAGAAACATCCAAGGTCGATTATGAAGCTTTGTGAGAGGGGGAGGTGTTATGGGCCGAATTATATAAATGTTATTATAAATTTATTATTTATATACATAGTTTGATTATATTTAGTATTTAGTAGTAATTAATATCCATACCCTTTTTTTATGAATATTGCTAGAGCTCGTATTTCATATTGTTATAACCCTAAAATTATATGACCCAAAGAATTATTTAAAATTATATGGCGATATAAAATTAGGGCTACTATACGGAGTCTTCGGTTAGGTCTGATTATGCAGCTCAGCAAATCGGGAAACGGGGCAAGGAAAAGTGAGAATTAGCAGCTGAAAAGACTTAGGCAATAGGGCCTTGAATATCTTCCAAGCCATCCGAATACTTTCAATAAACCTGACCTACCATAATTAGTTTGAGGGCCCCGGGTTATTACAATATTTTAAAATAAAGAACACACTTGATACTCCATCTTATCTCTTAATTAAGAATTATCACGGATATAACACTAACCAACACATGTGCCGTTAATATAATCAAAACCCTCTTGGCAGCGGCATGAAAAGCTTCCGATAGAGTTGTAGCAAGTACTGCCACCACCACAAGGGAAGGCTAAACATTCATCAATGTCTGTGATATCATCAACCGAATGTTACAGTAGTTGAAATGATATTAATATAAATCATTATAAAAGTTTATTTATTTATTTCATTCTTTTCAGTTTCTTCGTTGTATTGATTTATTATTGTAAATTAACTATTATCAATGCTTGTCCTCACCTTTGCACTTAAAAGTTCGGTCAGTATAGAAACCCTTTTCACAGACGCACGCGGCTACATTAATATATCCACTGTAGGTTATGGATTGACAATTTGATTCTTCGCAAGCTCCATTGTTTATGAGACAGTCTGAGATAGAAAGCAAATAGAACGAAATTAATAAGATTAAATTGTAAAAAATAGCATGTTAAAATTTCTTGTTAACTCAAACGACTTTGGCTTCATGTCTTGATTACATTCTACTATGTGAGGCATCAAAGGATGCCTAAAAAGATCTCACCAGATTCTGCAACGCTGCAGAACTATTTACTGAGTCTTCGATAATAAAACAACTTTAGTTACATTCATTATATTATCAAGAAGAAATAATAAATCTAATTCTCATACCAATGATTTCGCAACTATATCCTGTTCTTCCTTCCAGACAAACCGGACAGTTCGTTCTACGAAATATGCATTCCCATGATGGTTCATCGTATTTGACATATCTTTCTAAATTTTTGATGATTAAAGAGAATTTAATTACAATATGATATTTGTAATGATTATGATGACGATGACGACTTACCTATCGAATAGAAAGAAAAATAAACATTGCTTCCACACTGCTGTAACATACGAATGCATGACGACCGACATAATTCCAGATGAACAGGCAATAACTTGGAGGTTTCGTTGATGCAAAGGCATCTTCTCTGCAATATGAAATGGAAATGTTCAACTGCTGAAGGTAAACTTTCTGACTTCCAGGATGTACAGCAAATAGATTACAGAGTTACACCACAAATAATTAAATAAACTTCAATCTCAGAATTGCCAATTTTGATGTATCCTTATCCTGGAACGAAACATAATTTATAACCTCACTGATGCCATAGAACGATTCTTTGCGACAAATACTCTGACATATCTCAATATTACTTTCGGTCATTGTTGTGGTACCCAAATTGGTCGAATAGCATCCAATATAATTTTCTGCGTACGTATCTGACGTAAAATATTTTAAAAATGATAAGATTTCATAAGAGACTTTTTACAATTTGAATCGGAAAGGAAACTATAAAGCTAACAATGGCCTTCGAAACTGTAGTTATGATTTACACCTTGGCCATCAATCATAAGTAGTCTAGAAGGTCTTTCGCAAGTGTAGACCCCATTGGATGTGCATAATTTATGTCTGAAATTCGTGGCGTTGTGGTAAGCTGTGAGCATAAACGGACGTCTCTCTGAAAATTATCAATACATCAGCTAGTACCAAGTAAGAAATAACGTTTAACATCAATTATCTTAACATAATATTGTAATAAATATTTATTAATACCCGTTTCATAGGCAGTAACTCTATGCAAATAATATGTAGATCCAAAATCGACGATAATTTTGCCAATCCGCTTTCCATTTTCTGATTGCATATCATCAGCTATCGTCTCTACATCATCCTTTATAAAATAGTACTTTAGTTTGGCTGAAGCCTTTAAAATCAGGATTAAAATAAAATAATTCAAACATCTTAATATCTGCATGTCGCTATGGAAAGCAAAACAACTTAACATTAATATTGCGTCATTCTCACTAGAAGTTTAGAGTCGAATTTTAGTTTCTGAACGAAATTCATTAAAGTAAATTTTAACTCGTTGTAAATTATAATTGTTTGGTTTTATTCCAAAATTTCGGATTCGTTTACCAGTATCAGTGATAATAAATTGTTGTCGTTGAAGGATGTTACCTCCTTCTAAGAAGTCGCGACTAATTAGTTGGAAAGATAAGCTCCACTACAAAATCATTTACATCGACACTTTTACGATCATGTTTTTTTCCAGAAATAATTTTCATTCATGTCTTTGGAAATAGTACATTTTACATTTATTTGTCTAATATTTTACGTGCGCAATGTTATCCCAAGGGGATGTAAAGGCACGGCGGCATAGCTCACAAGTCCACAGTCTATGAAATGTAAGATAAAAAATAAAATAAGATGAGGTTAAAATAAAAGTGAGTAAACAGATTGGAATAAAATAAACTAATAAAGACAAGAAAAAAAAAAGACAAACTATAGATTAAAGAACTATTGGTATGAGGTCACAAATAGATTTGTTTTCAGTCCGGATTTGAAGGCTTCTGACGACTGAGCCAGACGAATGTTCGGAGGAAGCAGGTTCCAGATCACAGGAGCGGCGACGTAGAAGGCCCGATCACCCTGCCTGACGCTGCGAGACCGTGGAACGACCAGGGTCCTAGTCTCGGATGAGCGGAGTTATGCCCTGCCAGGGACAGCTGTGGAACTAGTCAGTAGTTCAGTCAAGTACCGAGGGGCTTGACCTGTGGCGGCCTTGTAGACTAGGTGGGCAGTCTTGTACAGCACCCTCTCCGGGATCTTCAGCCAGTGAAGATTAGCAAGTACCGGGGAGATATGGTCCGATGGCCTCCCTCCTTGTATGAGCCTGGCGGCCGTGTTCATGACGGTCTGGAAGATGCTGATGACTTGGTGGTTGACATTGACCAACAGAGAGTTGCAGTAGTCAAGCCGCGCCAGTAGATGTTAAATGTCAGCTTTAAAAGCATTTTTACATCAATACTTGAAGAAATAAACATAGAAATCATCTAGCAATATGTGTAAATACCGAATAAAAAGGTTGGTAAATTGTCTTAAGGACTTTTATATTCCATATTATGATGGTTATGATGTTACCAAGTAAAGATTAGTTGATTGAACAATTGAGACTTCCTGTAATGGTTTCATATAACCTAAAAGCAAGACATTCTAGTGAATTGACATTTTTAAAAAACGATTATATCCTCCATAAGACGATGGAATGTCTAGTAAAAACTCCAGTCAGGATTGGACGCTGAATGTTTCTATTAGTTCAACGTGATGACGAAGATGCTAATGAGCTCTCTCTTGACAGAGGCGAGTTCTTGATCTGGCAGAGAAGCGAAATGAAAACTGATCCAACGACAAGAAAGACGAGCAAGCCGAAGGCGTAATTATAATATTTTTGAAAGGTGTCATATTCGTCGTATACATCCGTGGAAAAATTGTCTTCTAGTTTTCTCGACGTGCTTTTCTTTACTATTTCTAGAAACAAGAAAAAATGTAGAAAATATTTATCGGACAGCGATTTAAAAACAAGTAATTACTTTTGCTGTTCTTACGCGTATTGATGATGCAGTTATAGTTGTTTATTGGAACATAGCTAGGACGATAGGCACAGACGTAACCACAAAACTTGTTAAGGCAGAGAGTGGTTGTTTCATCACAAATTTAAATTAAATTATTTCAATCTTTGCGAGTTTAACTTTTAATTTTTCTGTGATTTAAATAGTAATTGATGAACATATGATTACCGACATTACAATGTTTACCCGCGCATTGCTTCTTTAGTGTTTTGTAATAGCCGGAGTTACATTTGCAATAATACCCTCCTATGGTATTCACGCAGTGCGAGTTGTTCGTACAAACAACGATATTGTTGAGACATTCCTCGATATCTGTTGGGGTACACGTTAGCAATTAATAATTAAACGAGTGGTTAGTTCATGCAACAATGGAATTGAGAGAATCGTCTCTTGCAATCATGTTGATGTTTCTGTCATGTGCATGGTCTCTACTTATGAAAAACTATGTCTACCCCACTGGTAATCACATCAATTGATAAATCAAATAGATGATAAAAGAAAATATTTTAATTTTATCCTTTTTATACATAAAAGCAGTTAAAATTTTAAATAGCTAACCAACGCATGTGTCGTTAATATCATCAAAACCCTCTTTGCAGTCGCATGAAAAACTTCCGACCGAGTTCAAGCACTGACGGCCAGTGCCACAAGGCTCGACAAGGCATTCATCAACGTCTGTGATATCATAAACCGAATGTCACAGTAATTGAAACGTGAGCAATTGTGGTTATTTATTTATTTTATCTTTTTCTGTTTAAGTTTCTTCGTTTTAATAATTGAATATTGTAAATTCACTGTCATTAAGACTTGTCCTAACCTTTGCACTTTGAAGTTCGGTCAACATAGTAACCCTTCTTGCAGGTGCACACTGCGACAGTCATGTAATCCCATTTGGTCATGGACTGGCAATTCGCTTCTCCGCAGTTGCCATTGTTGTTGAGACAGTCTGAGATAGAAAGCAAAATGGAATGTAACTGAAACTATATAATAAATAATGAGTGATAAATAGTAACTGAATATAAATAATTAGAGTTATTTTTTTTTTAAATCAACAAGTACACGATTATGGCTTCACATCCTCAAGTACATTCTACTACGTGAGGCATCAAAGGATGCCAAAAAAGGGTATCCGGAAAATTCAACGCAGGAAAATTTTAAAGGTTAGGTAAACGAGAACGACCATTTTTTGAATAAAATAAGACAACATGCATATTTTTATTTTATTTTTTTTTTTTTTTTGTTTATTTGAGACGAACTAAGGGCCGAAGCATCTGACACGTTCCGAAAAACAAATGTAGAACAAATAAAACATAAACAATCGCCATTCGGGTGAAAGTTAGCGTCATAAGGTGTAAAGGCATATTGGGTCAGAAAGTCGTAAAAAATAAGCGAAATTTTAAAAATACAGTAAACCGACACTTTAAATATCGTTTTTAAATAAATTAGTTATCTTTAAAGCCGCTGTAAAAGTTTATAAGCACTTAAGCCGGACGGCGATGTCTACATGAGAGATATTTACATACGAAAGTGTGAATATATTTATATTTAAATATAAACATATTTAAAGATTTTATTTAAAACAAGACTTAATTAATAATTAAATTTATAAACCATGCCCCTCAAATATTCAATGATGTACCTTTTATCAAATTCTTTTATTATATTTTGTATTCTGAGAGGGACATCGCGATAACAATTCTTCGGAATGGTTACGTTGATGCCTGCTACATGCTGTTCCCACATGCCCTCATTAAGGGCCTGTTCCTTTCTCAGGACTTGGATAAATTTCCATGTGGATGGATGGCTTGCTTCAATAGACTCCTTAAAGGCCCTATGCCAACCCTCACAGGAATTGCTAGTTTTAGGCGAAGCAGTCAAACCATCCTTGTAGTAATTCCAGGTCATCCAATCCCGCGGCAAACCAAAAGCGGGAGCTGGATAATGCTTGTAGATGTTCTGTGGCGAAAATCAACATTCTCTCGAAACTTTCGCTTATATGGGAAATCAAAACTTAGTTTCTTTGTGTGAGTCTTTTAAACTCCTTTCGTATAACCAATTAAATTAACGACAGTGGATTGGATTTAAAGGAAAATAGGATAATATGGGGCACATATAAAAACATGTTATTAGTGTTTCAGGCTATAATTAATTATGTTTCTCTTTTGCATCTGTCGAACGCACTACGTGATAAGTTCAATGCTAGCGCGATGAATTTTCCGTAAACCACTAAAACGTTCTCACCAGATTCTGCATCGTTACGGAACTATTTACTGAGTATTGGATAATAAAGCAACTTTGATGATATTCATGATATTGTAAAGGTAAAATTATAAATCTAATTCTTCTACCAATGATTTCGCAACTAATCCCTTTCCTTCCTTCCGGACAAACCGGACAGCTCCTGTTCTCATATACGCATTCCCATGATGGATCTTGGGATCTGACATCTCTTTCTAAATTTTCGATGATTAAACAGAATTTAATTACAATATGATATTTATGATGATGATAGTGGTGGTAGTAACGATGATGATCATGACGATGATGAGCATGATGACGATGAAGATTTACCTCTCGAATAGAGAGAATAATAAAAATCGCCTCCACAATACTGTGATTTGCGCTGACATACGAAATCACATAATTCCAGATCAACAGGCGATAATTTGGAGGTGTCGTTGACGCAGAGACAGTTTGCCTGCCATGTGAAATGGAAAAGTTCAATTTAACTGCTCAAGGCAAACTTAATGGCTCACAGGACTTACGTCCAATGGATTACAGAATTACTCCACAAAGAGTTAACTAAACATAATTCTTAGTAGGTTACTAATTATAATAAGCAATCTAATTATATCTTGAAACGAAAGATAATTTATAACCCCATTGAGGCCATAGAATGATTCTGAGTGACAAATAATCATACACGTCTCAATGTCACGATTGTTCATCGATGTGGAACGCAGATTGGTCCAATAGCATCCAATATAATTTTCAATATACGTATCTGATGTAAAATATTTTTGTCAAATGATAAGATTTCATAAAAGACTTTTTAAAATTTAAAGCGAAAGAAATTGTAAAGCTAACAGTGGCCTTCGAAATCGTATTTATAATTTAAATCTTCGCCTTCAAGCACAAGTAATCTAGAAACTTTTAAGCAAAAGTAGATATTGGGCAATCTTTTGTATTCTTCGCATATATGAGTTATAACAGTCGTGGAGTTTATATAAAAAGATGTCAATTTTCTTGGATATTTGGCTTCTGAAAATAATCAATTCCACAGTTATTAACGTCTTAAGAAATATTATGAAGCTTCAAATAACTGGATTATCAATTAATTATAAAAATAATTAATTCAACTATTAACGAATTAAGAAATAATGTTCAACATCAATTAGCTGAACATAATTACTAATTTAGTAATAAATATTTATTAATACCCTTTTCTTTGCTAAAAACTGCGTGCAAATAGTATGATGAACCAAAATCGACGACCATTCTGCTAATACGCGTCCCATTTTCTGATTCCAATTCATCAACTTTCATCTCATGTACACCGTTCTTGAGAAAGTAATGTTTTGGTCTGGCTGAAGCCTTAACAGTCGAGAGTAAAATATAAAAGAAACATCTTAATATCTCCATGGGGCTATGGAACTTTGGAAGGCAAAACAAATTCGATATCGCTAGGTAATATTACGTCATTATCACAACATGTTTAGAGTTAGTGTTTTAGCTTGCCTTAAAAAATATTAATCTTATTAATTATAATTCGTTGCTTAATAAACCAGGACTAAGGGCTCATTTCTCCAGGAACCGTTGGTCCTTGGAGACGATGACTGTCAAATGCTGCAGTTGACCACTCTAGTGAAGTTTCTTGAGTGAACAATTGGATCGTCGACTCATTACAATCTCCCTGCACTTTCCACAAAGTTCACGCTCCACGTTCAAATCGGAAGAAAAAGAGAAGTTCTTTCCCGGTCATCCACCGGCTTCCTTAAGACTGACCCTATGAGTTTATTTTGTTGTTTTCTAGGTTCAATTGCTTCATTGTGTTATGTACATAATTGTTTGTTTAATATTGTACATGTTCAATTTGCTATTTGTTCTTTCAGTTGCTTTGATACCTTAATAAACTCATATAAAAAAAATCATAATTGGTTCATTTTTATTCCAAAATTTCGGATTTGTTTAGCAGAATTAGGATTACCAAAAGAAATTGTTGTTATTAAATGATGTTATCTCCTTCTGATATTTCACAATAAATTTAATTTAGTAACATAAGCTCAACTATAAATTCACTTACATCAACACGTTTACGGTCATATTTTTTCATGATATAATTGTCACTAATTTCCTTGGAAATTGTAAAATGTTAAATGATTCAAATTTAAATAACAATGATTCTGACAAATGAATCACAAAATTTAAAAAAAAAAAATGAGATAACCAAAATTTTATATTCGTTCATCATGGGATTTCATAACTTTTGAAAGCTCTGCTTACATATCTGGACGGTCTGTCTGGATAGGACCTTTTACTTCTTCGAACATCAGTACATTTACTGATTCGTCGATCTCTTTCTGCACTCAGAACCTCTTTCAAGATGTGAGCAATGGATTAACTTCACGGATCCTTTCCACGGAGTTACTGATCATACACTGCGTTCGGATTTTTGAGAGTTTGTACCCTAATTATTAACTATTAATATTTAGTAATACTCTTTTTTTCGCAAACTATTCCGTCCAAATAATATGCGGAACCAAAATCGACGACCATGCTTTTAATACTCGTCCCAATTTCTGCTTCAAAATCATCAACTTTCATCTCATTGATACCGTCCTTGAGAAAATAATATTGTGGTCTGACTGAAGCCTTTACAATCAAGATTAAAATAAAATAACTGAAACATCTTAATGTCTCAATGGGGCTATGGAACTTTGGAAAGCAAAACAAATTCGCTATCGCTAGGTAATAAAATTAGAGTCACGTTTTTGTTTACGAAAATGCCATAAAGAATCTCAATTTTATCAATATGAACTCGACGTTGAAATGATAATTATTTCGTTTTTGTTCCAAATTTTCGGAGTCCTTTACCAGGATCAGCGACAATAAATTGTTGTCCTTGAAGGATGATTCCTATTTCTGATATTTCACCATAAATTTAATTTAGAAAAATAAATTCAATTCTAAAGTCACTTACATTGACACTTTCGGCCACGTTTTTTTTTTTCTGGAAATAAATTTCGTTAATTCCTTTGGAAATTGTAACTATTAAATTTAAATAACAATAATTTTGACAAATGAATAAAAAAAATTGTAAAAATAAAGGGTTGAAATATTAAAAAAAAATTATAATATAAATTTTGATAGAACTAAAATTTTATATTCTTTCATTGTGGGTCTTAACTTTTGGAAGCTCTGCTTACATATCTGTACGACATTTATCCAATATTTTTTTTTTAAAGGTCGTACTTGAATGCTGCACATCATTAGATAAATTTTTCATGGCTTTGTTGGGATTAGTTGTTATAATGAGCACGAACGAAAGGATGGACGGATGGATGGATAGATGGATGGATGGATTAATCTGGAATTATTTGATATGATCCTTTGAAAATTATCTAAGCTAAAATTAAATACTAATCGGACTAAAGTAATCGAATGGTTATTATAGAAAAAGGTAAATGCAAAATTAAATGATTGCTCGAAAGATGTCGCTAGGGATGAGTTTATGATTCAGTCATCAGATGTCGCGCGATTTTATCATTTTATTCCCTTTTCGTTGAATTTGAACAGGTGTGACAATGAAAATAAATCGATTGATAAAGATTCCTTAATTATTGGATAATCTTTTTTTTAAAGATCATTTCAATTCTTAATTTTTTTAATTTTTCAATTTTAGGATTATTATCCACAATTATTATTATTATTATTATTATTATTATTATTATTATTATTCAGCGATAGAAAAACATTCATTACAGTAACGAAAGGAGATTACATTTTAGTGATAGCAATATCACTCTCGATGATACTTATATCCGTTGGATTTCATACTTTTATCCAATGATAACCACTAAGAAAGTTGACCTTGAAGTTGTACTGATATCCACAATTTCCTAACGCCACACTTTTATTCAGGTTTTTTATTTATTTTTTTCTTTTCAAGCAAAAAATTATATTCCAAAATTATCTCTATCGTCGTCTTCCAATTAACATCAGTTTACATCTGGGATAGACGATGTGGAAAATCCATTGGATATAATGCATCGATTGTTCCTCACTGTTCCTCGGGTTATCGCTCTTATAAACAAGCGACATATCTTTTCCTGTCGAAGCAGAATGCAAGATGACGCCAAGTAAACATAACATCCGCCCATCCGTTTCAAATCTTCTGGGAGTTGCTTTTTCTACTCCTGTCTGTCTTTCCAAATGTATTTTGAAGTCCATACTCTCCTCGCTGCGTGCTCACCAGTTTGACTGGATTGGCTGGCATTTATTGGCCATTTCTAAGTGTTAATAGCATAATTAAATAATTAAATTTAATAATAAAATAATACTTTTATTATCTTAGGCTATTTGAACAAAGCAGTTTTATGCATGAATCTAATTCAAACATTGATAATTTTCTAATAAGTGATTAGCAGTCATGATGGAAAGGAATTTTCCACGTTACGAAACCATTAATAACATCTATTTGATAGAAATAATTTGAATTATTTATGAATTTCAGTCAATAAATTTACTTGCCATCAGAAATGATTGTCTGATCTCCTTTGCAGAATCTCAATCAATTCATCGTTTGAATGAATGAGCAGAAAAAAATAAAAATAAAAATAATAATAATAATAATAATAATAATAGGTTAGAACGAGTGTCATACCACATTGTCCGTTTATATTATTTTACATTAGTTTTTTAGTATTTTTTTTTCTTATAACCTTATAAAAGACCTTTGTTTATGACATCTTTCAAGAAATTCGTGAGGCGTGGCAATATAATTCCATTCGTTTGATGTTACCATACACGGGCCATCTCGTGATGCAACATGGGGAAGTATAGATTTCCAGGTTTACGATTTAATTAAGTAGCATTCGCCTAAGACTTGTCGTCAAACTTCCAAGAACTGGATAATGTTCGCTATCCTTCATCTCGATTTGCACGTCATAACCGATCGTGGATGTAGCAAAAGCAAAGTAAGAATAAGTAATGAAGCATTGATTTAACGTCCGAGAGCTCAGAATCGCACTTCCAAAATCCTCTTAATTCTCGTCAGATGGCTGCAAGTGTAAAACTAGACAGGATAGTGGCTCGTTTGGCATGTGCCCATAATTGGCGCAAGTCACACCATACGATCTCATTTGTCAGTTCAAATTCGACGCCAACCAATAGGCTTCAGTTCCTGGAACGGTTCAAAGTGAGTGACGCGATTCCTCATCGACTGTCTCCGCCCACTGGTTCGACGCCATTAGGACCTGAATGGATCTTCGAACTAATGGCCAGTGTCTACGAGACGTTGTTGGTTCAGCTTGACTCGGCTTAGTTTCGGATATTCACGCAGGATCGTGGACGGAGGTAAATGTTTAATTTTCTGCCGATTCTTTCCTCGAAAAGCGTGTCGTTTCGAATTTTAATTAGATCGCCTTTTGACTTCCTCCAAAAAGAGTGCTTGACTCGAAGTGTTTGTAACTTTTACAAGCTCATGCTTCGTAAAAGAAGGTAAGAATCTGATGGGCTGGAGATGTTCCGAAATGCCGGATTCCAGTTCAACTCGTGACCTGTCGTAATAGTCATGCGAGTTAGTGTTAATGACCTTGCCTTTAGATCCGTGGAGAGACGGTCATAATTGAATCGAATTTCTAAACTTCTTCAGCTAACGATAGAAAGTAACTTACCATTTATGCAATTTTATCTTCATTTCTCCTTCGTACCGTGCTATTAATCTCAGGATTACGTCTAATAACATTCATTTCGAGGGGCGCTCAACGTTAATTATAGTGTGAACACCAAATCAGCCAGCCATTTGGTACTACGGTGTACTTCAGGAATTAAAAAATTTAGCTTCTGAGTGCCTCTGATCGTTCCAAATACTAGAGTACACAACAACGAATTACTTGGTTGAATCCTACCTGAGTGTTAGTTAGAGGTTGTAGACCATCACTGGAAACAGTTGGTATTATGAATCTGTTAGACAAGATGTCATTATAGACACATCTATCATAGGATAGCCATTTATTTGATATCATAACTTTTCTAGGACTGCTTCTGCACATCCCTATTCAGAGCAGGCAAATTCAATTTTCATAGATTTAAGAGAGCACTCGTTCGTAAGAGTTTACCATGACGGCCAGAATCACTGATTGGCTCTTGAGTCTAAAATATTCCTAAAGTTGAGGACACCACTTAATAGCATGGGATCATTAAACCTATCGACACCTAATGACTAACTCTCTTTAGCATAAAATATGGGCTGCTATGTCTGAGACAATGATATGAGTTGGTAGTGATTGTATCAGTTTAGAAGGCGATTGAATTGTAGCTTTGATCTCCAAGTGCCGAATGATAAGAGACCGTTAATAAATGGATTTCCGAAAAAGGTGGCTAACCATTCCTTGTCGTGACTGAAACTCAAATGTGCTTGTGCAGAGGTTTTCCTAGAGACTTTTGTCTCAACTTGGATTTTATAAGTTGGATTATGCATTCGATCTATGCAACTATGCAATTGTGCCATAATAATTTCACGTGGAGATGGTCTGAGATAAGATCGGAGTTGTATAACACGTAATTCCCCATAAGAGACGTCCTTTGACACGAAATGTGCTTTCGAAACGTGAACTTGACAAATCTTTATGCTTAGCTTTTAATCTATTTCATCAATTTTTACATTTCGTTTGAAGAAATATTGATTTGTGTTGCGTACGTTTCGTGAACATTAAAAAAAAAACCGTTTAATACATTTGGTTTCGTGTCAGGCTGATATAAAATTCGGATCTGTTTCTCGATTAATACTCCAAACTCTTTGAAGTCTCGTGATTGTTTATCAATGATAATGTATTTGAAGCTTCGACAATTTTATTAATTTTTCTGGTTTTAGATACTTCGCATCGCAAAATGATTGCCAATCAAAGAATTAACCAAGGAATGGTCAAGATGATAAGATATATTAGTATAATGCATCTGTAAGAAAATGTCTCTTTTTAGTAAAGACATTGTTATAGGAATCACATAAATTCAAATGCACAATGCGACCGTAAGTACAGCAAAACTGTAAACAAGGTAAATTCAAGTGACAGCATAAGATTTATACGTAGGAACCCTACCAATACTGATAAGACAACACTTTTTTTTGGCTCGGCTAAGTGCATTAAAACCATGTTTGTTTTGCAAAGTCATTTCTATCGATAAAGACACCGACCTAACGGGAAGATCGATGGGAAAAGGTGGTCTGGGATTGATTCGAACGAGAAAATGTTAAGCTATGATCCTTTTGTTCGTAATTTCGAGTCAATATTCGAATTAATACAAACTGTTCCGCACAGTTCGTGCGTTTATTGCGCTTGTATCAATCAGAATTGATGCTCCCAGTTTTTGTTTTTTTTTTTTTATTTCAATTTTTCTTCTGTTATTGTTGATTTTTTTGTTCTTCTACTTCAATATTTCGACCATCCGAAGATTTTCTAAGGTCTGTTTCTGGGTCCAAATGAGCTCGGAATAAGATTCGAGTCTGAGAAGTTACGAGAACTGATTTGGATCGGTTTTCCACACTAGCTCTACTTTTAACTGGAATTGTGCAAAGCTAAAAGATCACTTGGATCTCTCGCCGCAAAACGTGATGAAATGAAATCAACTAAACCAGCCCTGACAAATGCTTCATCGCAGTCTCTTAAAAATTGGAAAACATGATGGAATTTCACCGAGAACACATCATCGGACCTAAGCCCGTGCTTCGAATCTTTTGGAAATCCTCAGTGGTCTGACTTTGTTTGGAGGGAAATTAAGGAGACCGGCCGACAGCAAACAGATTCAGAGATCGATATCTAACTCTCATGAGAAACTTCAAAGTGTTGTTGTTGTTGTGATTGTTGATGATGTTGCTGTTGTTGCAGCGTTCGTTGTTGCTGTTTTTGTCGTCGTCGTCATCGTCGTTGTTGTTGCTTATGTGGCATGTGTTGGCCGGGTACATTTCATGGTGTTTAATAGCATTTCATTTCCTCAAGTTTTTCTGCTGTAATAACAATAAGAATAACACTTAAAAGTTATTTTAATAAGCATTTGTTCTTTTAAATTAAATTATCTTATATTGGACCGAGTTAATTACATATCTGTTTAACCTAAATTTGTCCATTTAACAGGTAAAATGGTTAAATATCAATATTTTTTTTTGAGTTTATGAGTTTATTAAGGTATCAAAGCAACTGAAAGAACAAATAATTATTTCGATTTATGTTTAAAAATGAAATTAACCCAATATTTACAATTAATTGCAATATAACGGTTATTATTAATATCGTTGGGCCATAACCCTAAAAAAATAAGGATTTTTGTTTAATGGTTTTTATTCAAGTTTTTTCTAAATTTAAACTTCAAATCCTTTTCCAAATTAAAATGCATTTAAATATAAATGGACATAAAAGCAAATATATCATCCAATTTGATTCATCTACGGACATCCATGCCCAGCGACTCAAATATTCGATCAGATTTCACTGAAGGGCTTCTTTGAAATTCATTTCCTTTCTAGATAATTTTAAAAAATGTCCCCTAATTTCTTCACTACGATGAGGCAAATCTTCTCGAGATTATCACTCGGAAGCGATACTCGTGAACTGCCAACGAGGTTTTCGGCGCCGTTCAAAGCTCTTATCAGGGTTATCAACGATTCTGACTCTCCGACGTTAAACGACTTGATAAATAAACTTATTTCAACGTTTTATTTATTGAAAACCGAAGCCGTTTCGTTGTTGTAATTGTTATTGTTACTGGTTTTTGGTTGCTAGTGTAGGTTAGTGGTTTGCAATATTCAATCTGCTCTCCGTACATTTGTACGTATTCGAAGAATCGATCTACATGAAATGGGCTGGGCTTTCAATCTTCAATGTGACAGTTTAAAAAAAAGTGGATTATTGATATTTTAAAACGTCTTATATTATTATTATTACCATTTTATTAAGTTGCAACGCTACGATTATTTTGAAACAAATTGATAACATTATCACCGTTGTTGTCGTCATCGTTATCACATAACAATTTAGTGATTTTAAATCAATACTAGTAGAAAATTAACAATTAAGGAGCCCTTTCAATTGATCCCTGGCCATGATTGTCAAGTATAAGTCAAGGAGAAATACGCTCGATATGGGATCGTGAGCAAGCATATCATTCTGACAACTGTTAGGACAACAGTCAAACTGTTTTTGCTTTGAATAAAACTTAAACCTTTTTTTTTATATTATTATTATTATTATATCTTCGGATATACTGGATTATTCCTTCGTAAATGACTTGACGAGAGACATTTAATCTTAATACCGCAATTCATTTGCACAATTGTAATTGCATTTGTTTCAGTTTTAATTTAATCGTGAATATCATTAATTAATCTTTAGTTTTTGGTAATACCTTCTTGCCTTTCTGGGAATTAGTCTCTTCTTTAATGACTCCACGGGCAATAAATGAAATCTCAAAGTTGTAGAAGAATTTGCTTGATGATTATCATCATCGGTAAGTAAAAAAAAAAACAAACTTCAATCCAGTTTATGACAGACCGTCAAAGCAAATGTAACGGTGACAGCTTGCACGATATGAACCATCCTTGCTTTGAAATACTCCGTCGTCATCTCTTAAAATATAAGTCATTTCAATAAATTTAAATTTAATTTCAGAAACTTGAAAATCAGAAAAAACAGAGTGCACCATCCTCGGTCGGTGATAGCTGTCATATCTTGATGGTAAACTAGAAACCTGTAACGGATTAGCCTTGTCACTAACGTAGGCGACTTTTGATATCATCAAAATCGTTAAGCCCGAGCTACAAGAACATTCAATCGACAAATCAGCTGGTAGAAGCAACTTCGCACTAGGCAACTGAAACATGTCAACCAACCGAGCGACGTATTTTAATCAAAATTCTACCTTGTCTTACGCCTCGGTCAAAACTCCGATCAGTATAAATGACGACGACGACAACGACGACGACGACGACACCTTAGAAGAGTTTCCCAGCGACGTCACAGATGTTCAGAGTTCAAATCCAAAGAAGCCCAAACTGACCAAAGACCGCTCCTCGAGCAAAGGCAGTCAAAGCGACGATGACAATAAAATTGCCAAAGCTGTGAGCGAAGTTCTTAGCGGATACGACTGGGAATCGATAGCCATGCCTTCGAGAAAGGGCCTGAACTGTGGGGCTAACAAGAGGGCTCACATCAAGAGACCTATGAACGCTTTCATGGTCTGGGCACAGGCGGCAAGAAAAAAACTAGCAGACCAATATCCTCAACTGCACAACGCCGAACTTAGCAAAACTCTTGGAAAACTGTGGAGGTAGGTGTCGCTTTGCTTCTGATGTTACGGAGATGAACTCCAATATTGAACTGTCATGGTGTCGTTCGTATTTTCTGTCAATTTCGCAGTCTATGCATTTCGTCCCCTTTTGAAATTTGAATATAACAATTAAGTCCAATATAATTTTGATCAATGTCCTCCATTGTTACCATCGTTTATGTTTTCTTTTTAAAATCACTTTTTATCAATAACACGGTTTGAAACGATTCGAATCGCTGGTCATTCATCAAAATCCAGACCGATTTGGGTGGCCACGAAAAGCTGCTAAACTCGAGCATAATTATTGCTTTGTTGGAAAGTAATGGATGCACTTTGAGTCTCTAGCGAACTTAGCCGATCCATTGCAAGATCGTGAGGGTCTGTTTTGCCTTGGACAAGGACAGAGTGGAAAATCACAGGCCGACGATCAATCATAGGTAACAGGAGATCTTAAAACGTTTAAGAACACTCTGTGGACCACACAGATACGCGTAGGGTAGATAAATTAAATTCTTTTATTCTAGAATAACATCGACGGTACTCATCGATGTACTCGTTAATGAGTTTAACTTTCGAGACTGTTCAAAATGGCGGGTAGTTGCCAGATGGATGGTTGAATTTCGACGGCTTTTTTTTTTTTTATTTTTATCTCTTTTTGGCAGAGACATTAGATTCTATTGTTAAGAACTGTTTATAGGTTTTTATGTTTTGCTTATTTCATTTAGCAGGTCGCTCGGAAACAATGAAATGAATATCTTTAAAGCATTTTCCAGCTAATTTAAAATAGGTTTCAATCATTTGAGAATAATGAAAGTACTGTTTGGTCAAAAGTATATTTCATGATGTAAAATCAATTGATCAAACCCGTAAAGCAATTACACCGATGCGCCATTTTGGCTGGTGATGATGAAGATATTGGAACGTTTGTTTGTTTTTTTTTATTTATTATTATTTATAAAATGTCATCTTTATGTTATAATCCATTCCTAATCGATGAATTCTAATGAAATCCTTTACCAGATTTTGAGAGATTTTCATTTCTAATACAAAAACCTAAACGCAAAACAATCCCTCTAAACAGTTTGAAATTCTAATAAGTGTCCTAAATCTTGTATCGACGAATTTTAGGACGACTCGAGGCTGATCAAATGAATTTCTTGACTCGCTCTGACGATAGTCAGAACAGCTGTTGACGGTTGTCCACGGTCAGTCCCTTGCGATGTCACAGCGCAGGATTCTCATCCTGTAGACAGGCACATCCTTCCACGTAGATGGGTGGTTGATTGGGACATGTTGACATGTGATTGGCTGTGAAATGTAGGGTTGTACGGAGTTTGTGTGTGTCCGTGCGTGCGTGTGATCGTGTGTTTGAATGTGCAAATGTGTTTCTTTCGTATGTTAAGTTATTACCAGCTGGGTAATTCAGGAGTTTTATGTTTTATTTTGTATTCATACTTTATTTTAAAAGAGAATCTGATTAAATAGATTTCAATAGCTTTAGTCGGGTCTGCTTTTATCCACGCAGATATATCGGATTTATTAGGAAATAATATTTACCCGGTCTAGATCACCAGGGAGCGCCCTCATAAGGTCTCTGTGCATGTGGCACATCTATTACGAAGTGCTTTGGCACATTACTATTAACTCGCATATGGCATTTGATAAGATTGACTAACGAAATGTGGTTTTGGCCAGCTTAAAGTCTTTTTATGTACCTGCCTTTTAAATATATATGCACGGTATTCTCAGAGTTGAATTTTGGGTTTTTAATACTTTAATACAGAACAGGGGACGATTATAAGACTTCGTTTTCTTATGACGAGTAGATTGGAAAATGTACAAGAAAAGGTGTTCTGCATGAAAATTAATTTATGGCTTTTTGTGGCTGTTACTGACTTGTTGTGTTTTAATGACGGTATTAATATTGTTGATGTGTCATTATGTATATAATAATAATAATAATAATAATAATAATAATAATAATAATAATAATAATAATAATAATAATAATAATAATAATAATAATAAATAATAATAATAATAATTTGGATGAGTCAGAAGCTAGTTTAAAATACGTCGTAGTTTCAATTGTGGAATACACCCTTAGCTGCTTTTACATTACTTGATGATGATGATAATGATAATGATAAATAATAATAATAATAATAATAATAATAGCTTTGAGTATTAGATTTTTTTCCATTGATTTTGAAGAATGTGAGCAATGTTATAGAAGGATACAAAGTCTTATGAAAACAAAATATACAAAAATATCTATACAAAGTTTTGGGCACATTATTATTTTGTTTTTTTGCATAAATTCCAATTAATTAGAAATTGATGATTCTTCTTAATGACTTTCAGAGAACTGTGAATTTAGAAAGATATGAATTTTATGGACTCATATTCCTCTGGAGTCGAGTATTGATTAATAAAAGAGGATTTGGTTAAAAGTGAATCGTGGTCGTTATAGAACCGTCGTAATTATTTACGCTCCTATTTTGGATCCTTAAAGATTTGGGTTCAATGTCAAGTTGAAGATGTTTTTCTTTTCTCTTTTTATTTCATTCAATCCTTTACAACAAAAACGGCCCGAGCGAGCGTCTTTCATTCTTAAAATTAGACAATCGCAGGCCTGTGACTCTGCTACAACCTCACTCTCCCTCTCTCCCTCCATCTCTCTCTCTCTCTAGCTCTCTGCTCTGGCATTTACAACTGTTCATTCACAAATTTTTAAGCACCCGGCGCTAAGTTGAGACTAGTCAGCTAGAAGCTGAAGAATATCACAAAAAGTTATTGAAGATTTCAGAATAAACAAGTTATTCACGTACGATTGACTTTTGAACGATATCAGTGACTGTGGGCTTCTGTTAGCAGAGAAAAAAAAAGTATAAATTATTATTATTATTATTATTATTCTGAGATTGCTTTTGCAGAATATTCACAGATAAGGGGTTCATTTGAAATCAGAAATCAGAACAGCAAATGGTCTCGTTTGAGATTCGAGTCTTAATTTGTTAATTATTAAATTAATAAATTAAAATTTTTAAATTAATTTATTCAGTAAAATTATCTCTGAGTAATAAAAGCTGCAAAAGGAAAGGAAAAACCCAGAAGACCAAAAAGGACTCCCTATAGCGTTATTAGAACTAGTATTGGTATTAGTATTAATTAGTATTAATAACCCTAACCCTAACCCTAACCTTTGGTTATAAGTATTAGGAATGGAATATAATAGTAACCTATTAGAAGATGGTATAAGACTATAAAAAAAAAACTGCACATCAAAAGACAAAAGTACAACATGAGGATATTGAAAAGACTTTAACTTTAACATCAAGATATCTAAAGAGAATTGTAAAAGAATTTAAATAAATTGTAAATCCCTAGAGGTATAAATTAAATTAATGTAATTTAAATAACTTGTACATCAAGAGGCATCAGTACATCATGAGGATGAGTACACAACAAGGTGCTTTTCCATCACGGGTGGCCATTGCAAGCACGTGATGCATTATCGACATTCGGGTCTCTGAATAGGGCCACTCCACGAGTGCACCGTCGCAATAATTCATGCGGCCCCATCATCATCATCATCATGACAACCACCATCATCATCGTCTTCATCTACATCGTCATCGTCGTCGTCGTCGTCGTTCACGAGAGCGGTTTTATTTTATGTCTTAAAGCTAATTTGCATAAAACGTGATGCCTAATAGTGCCCGATGCTAAAAATGGCCCAAATTATAATAATAACAATATAATAATAATAATAATAATAATAATAATAATAATAATAATAATAATAACAATAATAATAATAATAACAAAAATAATATAGTCAAAATGCCCATTGCTGTTCACAACATTGTAACTATTGTTATTACTACCACTACTATCAATAAAAATAAGATGATGACGACGATGATGATGACGATGATGACGACGACGACGACTATGGTGATAGTAACATCAATTCACTTACTCACTTACATTTCAGTTCCATTGATGAGAGCAAAACAGCACGACAGAGCCGTTCATTCACACGCTCAACAAAGTACACGTACGGTCAAACACTCACGCACACACACACACACACACACACACACACACACACACACACACACACACACACACACACACACACACACACACACACACACACACACAAGACTGAGGCACTCACGCACACGAGATCGTTCATTCATAAAAATACTTGAACGAGCGCAACATTACTGCGAGCCTATTTTCTAATTATCAGCCACTTCTATTCAATACCTACTGGCAAGGGACATCTTTCATACTTCCTACATACTTATTTCGTTACCTAAGAGACATATCGCAGGCTTCGTCATCATTAGAACCACCTTCGTCATCATCGTCATCATCGTCATCTTCGTCATCATAACCTTCGTCACGGGCGTAGCTGATTGAAAACATATCCTCGTAGAAGCAAAGAGATTAGGATGTCGTATTGTTCGATGATGTACCATACTTCGTTGTATGTAATTTATTAACTTGTTTATTTTGTATTTTTAATAAATTAATCTAGCGATTGTTAATTAAAGGGTAAGTTTCCAGTTGCGCGTTGTACGCATGCGTGAGTGTGACGCAACGAACCACGTGACTCCCGCAGTGACTGTGAGGAGATTTGATAGCTTACGTGGAAGATCACTCGAGTGTGACGATGTTGTCGATAAATTGTGTGACGCTGTCACTCACTCACTCACTCACTCACTCACTCACTCACTCACTCACTCACTCACTCACTCACTCACTCACTCACTCACTCACTCACTCACTCACTCACTCACTCACTCACTCACTCACTCACTCACTCACTCACTCACTCACTCACTCACTCACTCACTCACTCACTCACTCACTCACTCACTCACTCACTCACTCACTCACTCACTCACTCACTCACTCACTCACTCACTCACTCACTCACTCACTCACTCACTCACTCACTCACTCACTCACTCACTCATTCACTCACTCGCACGCACGCCAGCGTCATCATTTCATATCTTCGTATGTTCCTTTAAACGCCTTTGTGTGTAATTTTGATGTGAATTTTTTATATTTTGATATATCGAATCGAACCCCAAGACTCGATATGCTATTTTTTTCGTCGGTCAGTTTTTTTCTCACCACGACTGTTTACAAAACAATCCTGCGTCAAAACTTCCCTGCGTCATCACCATCATGGCCAATGTCAACGTCATACAATAGTGGATACAACATTAAACACCCTCAATTACCACGTTCACCACTCACGTTTCACGATCTCTATGGTGTCACAATTTCTACCACTTTCGCAACTGCAGTCAAGCTTTCAATGATTGGTCGTTCTTACTCAACTGACCGACAGCCTTATGTCAAGGTTACCCAATCCAATCCACCCTATATCCAAAGCTACCCAATCCAGACCACCCATAATTATATCAGGAGACCACCAAGCTTCTTCTGCTATTCATTTACTGACTAGTTGACTCGCGTGGAGTCTTCTAGTCTTCGTGTGTGGTCCCAGTCTTGTCTTGGTGTCGCCTTTGTTTACGACCCAATGTCACCTTGGACGGTTGAAATCTTCTCTTCAAATCGTTCCGTGGATTGGATTTTCCATCCTTTTCCTCGTGACTCTTTCGTTTTGGCCTCACTCACTCACTCACTCACTCACTCACTCACTCACTCACTCACTCACTCACTCACTCACTCACTCACTCACTCACTCACTCACTCACTCACTCACTCACTCACTCACTCACTCACTCACTCACTCACTCACTCACTCACTCACTCACTCACTCACTCACTCACTCACTCACTCACTCACTCACTCACTCACTCACTCACTCACTCACTCACTCACTCACTCACTCACTCACTCACTCACTCATTCACTCACTCACTCAATCACTCACTCACTCACTCAATCACTCACTCACTCACTCAATCACTCACTCACTCACTCATTCACTCACTCACTCACTCACTCACTCACCCACTCACTCACCCACTGACTTATATATATTTATTACGGTTTTAAATTCCAAAACACTGCTCGAGTGGTCATCATCTACTCGGTTCGATACCTGCCAAGAGCTTCCTCAGGGAAAATATATAAAAACTGGTATGCTTTGTCAGGTTAATCTTCCTCTTTATGGTAATGATGACGATTCTAATAATGCTATTACTATTATAACGGTGATAATACTAATAATAATGATGATGATGATAATAATAATAATAATAAAAATAAAATAAGTACCGTCTAATTATAATTTTGCTGATACGTGAGTCCGAATATCTATAATGATGGGCGATGGTAATAAAGCCCTTATCTTGAGAAAAACCTCCCTATTTTCTTTTGATCCAAGCTAGGTTTTGAACTCACAAAAGAAACTAATTTGATAAAGCAATAATGATGATCACGTTACTGTTCGACCAATAATAACGTTTGGGTTATGCCATTATTTTTATTATTTATCTGTTTTATTAAATAAAAAGATATCGATGAAGACGACTATTGCTGTTGGTAACGTTGTTGCTGTTGTTGTTGTTGCTGCTGCTGTTGTTGTTGCTGCTGTTGTTGCTGTTGTTGTTGTTGTTGTTTAAATCGAGCGTAACTCGCGATACGCTTGCCTTGCAAACTCTGTTTATCGACCCGAACAGATGCGTGACATCACATGGCTTTGATATTTTCATTCGTCTTTCTAGTATTGAAAACAAAGTAACCATGATGATATAATAATCTGTAAATTAGCAAAATACATGCTACAGTAATCTTAACGATGACGATGAGTGACATGACATTTTGTTTCAGCAATCTTTGTTCCGCTACGATCCACTTTGAAGCATCCCTATAAGTCATGCATAGTATTTCCTTGACATTATTATTTCATTGTTGGTCTAGAGAAACTCTTCCGAACCGTCAAAAATACACTGCACGATAGCTAATTAAAAGGGATTTTATATCTCATAATTGATTAAATATCGTGCCATGCTAGGTACGCCTGACGTATTTCTAGGTCATTCTGGACTACTAAACACACTTTTAAGGGTAACACACTCAATCAAACAACTTGATATGACTTTAAACCAGTGAAAATTCAGCTTAATTCACTTCCTGGCGATAATATCAACACTTAGCTTGGAACAGAATTGTCAATCTCCACTTACAAACGAGTATACGAAACCACAAAAACTAGTTTTGTAACGACATGCTCAGACCAAAAGATGATTTGCAATGCATTAAAATTAAATCCGATATAAATGTTATACATGATTAATATCTGAAATAAATATTCTTAATAAAATAATTATTTTTATTTCATACTTTTGATTCATTCATATTTATAATTTAAAAAATCGTGATTTAATCCGGTGAAGGTATCAAAAATGATTTTTAAATAAAACAGATTTTTTTTCTTTTTAATAATTGCCCGTGCTTTTACGACTGATGCATTGTGTTCTGATTGACACTCAGAAAGGGCATCAATGAAGATAAATGTGCTTAAAAATATATCCCGAAGATTCAGCGTAATATTTTATGACTTCGCTAAAAGCCATGGGAAAATTATGGCTGCCGATCTGCATAATAATATTCGCTGCACTGTAAACGTCATCCGATTATAGTCGAGAATGATTACGGATATCAAATGTGCCTGTAGGAAAATAAATTATAAATGCTTGTCACAAAATGTCAAACGTGCGCCATTATCTCAGACAGGTTCATGCCGCTCATCCCAGAAAATTTCGGTTAAATTCATTTTTAAATTTCTATGTATTGTTATTGTTTTCCTGCTTATTCTGTCAACAAGTGAGTCATTGTTTGTAAATAATAATCCAATTACAAGTGATACCTGGCTTTATCATCGGCTATATTTTTTATAACTACTTAGATCATAACTTAACATTAGATAACATTAGACACCTAGATATATTATTCAGTTCCCGAATGAATACTTATCCTTCGTATTATTGATGGTGATTGACCATCAGATGGCCTTTACCTTATCACTGGAACTATTATCAGGAGCACTGACATCATCATTATCACCATCAGCGCTTTTGGCGTGGATACGCTCCATTGACTTTCCTTTCACGAGCTGTCTCGGAGCCACGTGACTTTTTAACCTCACAGCATGGCAGCTCCCCAAACTCCGCCAAACTCGATGACAGCATTTGATGGCTACTGATAAATATTTAAGACTACATCCCTTCTTCGTAACTATTTTATTAATGATGGAATCATTCAGGCCGGCCTGAAATAAATAAATCATTTATTTAAAAATTGTCTAAAAATTCCGTAAATGCCTTGTTATCGGTTCAATTCGCTTTATTATTGTCGGCGTTCGCTTCAAAAATGTTACTGGATGCCATGTTTAAAATTCGGCTTTATTTTGCCAATTGTTGTGCAAAATATAGAATATCCAATGTACTACTACTTTTATCAATTTATTATTATTATAATTACTATTATTATTATTATTATTATTGTTGTTTTATTATTATTATTATTATTATTATATTATTACATTCTTCATTATTCTTCGTCTGATTGGATGTCAAAGGTTAAAATGTAATTTTAATTAAATGTTCACCTGCGAGATTTTCAGGGATTAGGGATTAATGAAAGTCATCTAGTAATATTATTGTTATTAACATTGTTAATAATTGTTATTATTATTATTATTAACTTTTAAGTAGACCTTAGAAATATTTTTATGATTTATCAAATTTATTTTTTTATCAATATCATCAATATCGTCAATTATCAATAATACATTCTGAGAATTTGCAAAATAATCGAAACTAATTGGAAAAGCTTTAAGCATCTAAATTGATTTATGGAAATTTAAATAGATGAAACTAAATAAACTAAAATAAACCAAAATAAATAGTTTAAATTTATAATTTCATAATTCCTGACGTAGACTACTGGACGAGAAAGGCAAAGAACCCTTCGTCTTAGAGGCAGAACGCTTGAGACAACAGCACAAGAGCGACTACCCGGAGTACAAGTACCAACCGAGAAGAAAGAAAAGCCTCAAAACGGGCCAAGATTGCCAGTCAATGGAACACGAAGCTGATTCTCTGATTTCCCAGCAAATCCAGCCATGCAGCAGCTCGGAACTCAGCAGTCAACAGAAAAAGATGGATAAAGTCAATAAAATTCTATCGACGGGCGCTGAAAAACTCTATCATCAAAGTCCGTCGAGCTTAACTGGCAGACAGCTCTCTCGTGGTAGGAACGAAGTTTTCGACGAACAGAGTGCACCCTGTTGCATGCCGGTATCGGCCACAGATGCGTTTGCTAGTGATGGCATAAATTCCCTCTATCCAGTGCCTGTTATAGGCAGCTTTCCAGTACCATTCCAGGGCGAAGACAGCTCGGCTTTTGCCCACTACGGAAATTCACATTCCACAATCTATGATCTCAATTCGGGCAGCTACGCCCCTCAATTGTGCTACAACAAGGACCAAGGCCAGTCTTTCGACTACAGTCTCGGTTACAGCAGAAGCAAAAGATTTAAAGAGAACAGCAGCGAGTTTTTATTGATGGACGATGGCAAGACCGAACGACAGCCTGCTAGCGACCAGGGCAATTCCAATCCGAACCCGGACTCTTCCACTTCTGCAGTTACCAGAAGCGCGGCATCCACTTCATCCACTTTGTCCTCAACTTCAACCTCCCCGTTGCTGGAAGACCTCCAGTCGTCTCCAAAGTTACTGTCCCCCCTTGCTCCAGGGAACGCGACTGCTAACTCACCGTCAGGTATGACTTTACATATCGTCACAGTTGTACTCTGGAAGATTCCTTGTTTCTAACAAATCTTGTGCTTTCCAATCATGGATTGGATTTATTAGATTTAAAAAAAAAAAACGCTTATTTGCATTTAAGTAATGACATTAAAACGTCTGGTTTACAAAAATTATAAAAATTACAAACTATAAAATTCTAGCAGTTTGTAAACTTGTAAAGTTTTGATTAACTCCTTTACTTTCAGATTCAAAGACCAGTGACCAAAGCTTTGACGCATCATCGACTCTTTTGGGCAACCAGAGTCTCTGCAAAGAATCGCGCGATTGCAGCGCTCCAGAGTTCAATACCTGTTCCACGACAGCTCCATTTCATTCCTCCACGAAACTCAGCGACAGGTCAGATCATAGACACCAGTCGTACAAGATTTTTCCGACCTCCTATAACCAAACGACCATGGCCTATAGTTCGAGATACACGGCAACAATCAATCAAAATGCGACAATTAAGAACGGTTCTGGACACGTACGTTCGGCTGAAACTGTCAGTTCTGACAATCAAACCTATGCACAGAATCACCTGGAGAAAAACCATCTGGAAGGATCTCCGTTGGCCTCTCTTTACAACAGAACTCAGTACCCGTCCAATCACTTTAATGCTGGCTATCAACTCAGCAGTCCTTCTTCGTTGGCCTGCTATCAGCGCTCGGCATCTTCTTCTAACAATTCTCAAATCTCTCTCGGCAATTTTCATTACGGCGATTCCTCAGGTAGCTTGACATCCGTCAAGATGACGCATCACTCCAAAGATGAATCCGGATATCCCGCTGATTACTATTCCGCCGGCAGAGGTTACCTGGCCCCTGGAAAATCGTACTTTCCAGCCGGCGATCCAAAGTACCCTACTCCTAATTCCACTTTAAACGAGTTTTGCAACGATTCGCTCCTCAGCCAAACGGTTTTCGACTACTACTTGACAAACAGCCCATGTCCACCTCCGAATACGTACCAGTTGTCGGCTCCTACCTGTGCCACTCCTGGACAGTACCACGGTCAGCACTACTTGAACTTTTTCGACACCACCTACCAAGTACCCACTACAAGAAGAGAGTTGAACGAAGATCTAGGACCTTATTGAATTCTTGTGTGTAAATAGGACGTATAAACGGAATCCCGTTAACCCCTCATTAAACTTTGATCTTTGAACTACTGAATACCTTAGGGCCGTCATAATAATTATTGCGGGTTGATGTTCCAATAGGGGCCTTTTTTGTGGCCATTACATCTCACTGGCTTAGCACAATACAACTGTGGCTTAATTTTTTTTCTTGTTCGGTTATTATTTTAACTGATTCACTTATTTATTTATTTATTTATTTTTAACAAAATTTAGCTTCATTTAGAGAGAATGTTTTCCTAATAATAATAACACACGTGTATTTGTTTATTTCGATTTAACATCGAATATTCAAACAAAAAGAACTTGTTTGAAATCGAGTGTAAATATAGAGGTACCTGCTTTGTTTCGTCACACGTCTTCCCTTCTCCTAAGCACAAAGATTGTTGACAACTGTAAAAACAGTTGTACTTCCTTGTAATTGTCCACTCATTACTAATACCTCTCTCTGTAATTTTTCAAATCTCAATGGCTCCATTGGGGGAAATAATCATTGATGGAAAGTCCACGTTATTTCTGGCCATCTAGAATTTACGATGGATTTCTTGTGTGCACAGAAAATGCCGATCGAAATAGGAATTTTTATGGTCTATGTTCACAAATTGCAAATATTCTGTTTAGTTCATTTGTTAAATTGGATGTAAAAATTTCAGAATTATTATTGTATAATGAGGTAATACAGTTTGATAGGCCAGGAATCCATGAAAAATGCGTTGTTGGAGATATGTTGGTAGAATTTTTTATGATTTTCAAGCCACGATTTTCCTAAAATATAAAACATTTTCTTTTAAATAATAAAAATAATTTCTCTAAATAACCACGAATAAATTTTAAAAAATGTTGCTTAAGCACCCCCAACACGAGCACAGTCTCAAATGACAACGAGACATGAACCGATAAGTATTTAATTACGTATTTATTTGCATTTATGAATGAATTTATTATTTATACTTAACTATTATTTATAATTAGTCATGAAAACACAGCTTAATTATCCTTTAACTACAAGTACAATTTCAAACAAGAAAAATATAAAAAGTGAACCAACAAAGCAAACCTGAAACATTTCTAAGTGTCAGAAATCTTATAGGATTAACCGTGTAAAGTTCTTAGCTATCACTACAGAGTTCGAATCCTTCTCTGATTCCAAAGAGGCACATCACATCAGACAGCAATGTGATCCGATCCCAACGCTCCCAAAGCAAGAGCCAGCGTCAAAATCAACAGACTTTGATATGTGATGACTTGTCGCGAGGATAGACTATCGACCGTGGACATATTTTGTTTATTTAGTCTTCTCAATTTTCTGATTTTCACTTTCTCATGAGACCAGTATTTCAGGAATTCGATTCTCGAATTGAGAAATTTCTTGCGCAATGTTTTATTTTTTCTTTATCAGCATCCCCTTGTGCCCGTGCTGTCAGATCCATCACTACATGAAAATGATAAGACTTTTTGACTTCATCTTGATCGACATTCAGTAAATATATCACGTTGACAACCGGAACAGTTAACAAATTATTAATTTAAATAGTATTTCACTAAACTGTTGTTTTCTGGGATAATATATGGATAGTAAAGTTAACACGATGCCAAAAATTATAATAATATCAAACGTCCCAAAACGGTATCATTCAAACTTCTATTCAACACTATTACTAAAGTATACTCTGATGTACTTGTGTGAAGATAATTATAATTATAATAATAATAATAATTCTCTAGAATACATTCCGTTATTTATTATCATGCCCGGGTGAAGCATATTTCGTAGGCGTGACTCTTTCTCGATATCCGATGTTCAGAGGAAGAATGGATTGAGTAAGGGATGAATGACTTGATGGAGGTTGTTCCAATGTTAGATAAGAAAGCTGCCCGCTAATTGGGTGATCGGATGCTAATGATTATGATGAATTTGACGACGACGACGACGATGCTGATGATGAGGAGGAGGATGATGATGAAGAAGACGACGATTACTGTATGACAGTATGCATAGCCGATGCGATGGTAATGATTTTTTTTCAGTCGATCACGTGACTCGTTAGGGGTCGTCATCGTCATCATAACCCTCGCAGCTAGCATCGATGTCGCTGCGTATTTGTTCGGACTCATTTGAAGGGCTTAAAAAGTCAAAATAAGCAGTCAAATATCATGAATGTCCTTAATACTTTCGACCAACAAACGCTTCAAATGCGTTCGTACGTCCGTCCGTCGGTCCGTCAATTTTGGCAAGCCATTTTCTTTTTTTTTTGTCCATTTAGCAATCCTTACATCTATCTATATATCAATCCATCATTCATTCTCGAATTGAGTTTCATTCTTTCCTCCATCCGTCATTCACTAGCCACCTCGTTCCTCACTTCCGATCTGAGTTCGGAGGAAGTGTCAGTATGTTCGCAGGTTGACTGTAGCCCACCTGTGGTCAAACCGAAGAAGGATCCTGAATTGGCCGGTTGATTGATCGATCGATTGAATATTTGATTGATTGATTGATTGATCGATTGATCGATCGATAGATTGTTGAGGTCATCTCTGTGGACGATTGCCTATTGAGACTATGGTTAAAGTTACGAACGAACATTATGAGATTTCAGCTATGTTCTGAGCAAGAATCCTGGATTCAAAGGTTTTTCCAATTAAAAGTTCAATCAGGTGTGGACGGATGGGAGCATTCAAGCGTGACGATTAAGATCAATATTTCAGAAACTGTTGCATCCTTTAATCAAGCCTTTGCGCCTCTGTCCCTCCCTCGTTTTTCTTTCTTTTCCTTTCGCTCATTCAATCACTCCTCCAAAACCTCAAATTTACTAGTGACCGCTATACATTACTAGTCATAAATCCAGACAGACAAACTGAGATCATCGTCGTCGTCATCATCACCATCATCATCGTCGCCGTCGCCGTCGTCGTCATCGTCACCCTGCAAGTGAGTCATCCTTTGCAACCATGTTGCCGTGTTCATCACCTCTCGTTCATAAATCACGTGTCATTATCACCGTGATGATCAGTCCACGATGTCGATAACGTTTGAGGTAAATAAATAATTAAATAAATAAATAATTAAATAAATAAATAAATAATTAAATAAATAAATAAATAATTAAATAAATAAATAATTAAATAAATAAATAAATAATTAAATAAATAAATAAATAATTAAATAAATAAATAATTAAAACCGTTAATTAATTGAGTTATTGTTCAAGTTAACAATAATAATAAAATGTTATTAATAGTATATTAATTTATTTATATATTTAATTTATTTACATTTTTAATATATTATGAATATAATATTATTAATAATTTATTGTTCAACCAATGCTGCACTCTTGGTCAGTGACGTTCAGACTGGCTGAGATTATCCATGGCAGACACATTGTCGCTATTCACAATGATGATGGTAGTAGTGGTGATGATGACGACGACGACGACATGACGACGATGATGATGATGATGATGTCGATAGGCGAAGCGACCAAAACACCTGTTTGGACCTAATAAGTCGATAAAATTTTGAATTATAAAAGCATAAAATGTCCAAAGAACATATCACCGAACAAAAGCAAAGAACAAGAAACGAAGAGAAAACAAAGCATAGACAAAACAGAGCCGACAAATTGGCGTGCCTCAAATCCGGCGAGCGATATACCGGATCGTTTGATCATTCAAAGTGTGTGGTTATAGAAAACGGTGCGCCATCTGTCGTGAGAATATAAAAAGAAAATCCAGATTCGTTCGTAATAACCAACGATCACACAACATGTTTACATCTCATAAAATATTTTTACGATTTTTTAATTTTGTTTAGTAAAATTATCCACGCAATCTTTCTTGTGAGTTTTTCCAGAGTTTGTTTCGTTTTTTGAGAATTATATCCTTTAATGCCGTTAATTTTATCAACAAAAACGAACTGATTATAAAAATAAAACACCTCACTAAAACCCCACTCAGAACTTCCATTCCGTTCCGAATAGAATGAAGTTTTGAGTGAACGAGACACACAGCGAGTAAAAAATAAATTCGAAAGTTTATAAACAAACGTTTCTTGATACCTTATTGGAGTAATCGCTGTTCATACCAACAGGTTTAAGTAAGTTTAACGATTGGAATCTTGCTTTTCATTTCAATAAATGTTTTTTTAATTTAAGTTTTTTAATCTAATTTTAATTTTATTGTATTTATCTTTTAACTTTAATGTGACAAAGCTTGCATGAAGCAAAAGAACAGACAACATTCACAAAATTCTTCTGGAATTTTGGAATCTTGAATCATTGAACTGCTGAGTTAAAATGAAAGTCTGACGATATTTACTTCACGTTCAAGTCCAGTTAAGGATCTCATCCCTAGATTTGAAAATATCTCCAGTGATTATCCAAGTCCTTGGACCACGACAAATCCGTACGTTTCAGACTGACGTGTGGAAGTGTTATGACGACTTAACCAGGTGTACGACAAGGGTAAATTACTACATAAGGTACTGTGGCAAGGTTCCTCAGATGTGCACGACTGGTTTTCTTAATGCTGTACCTAAGACGTTCGAGAAATGATTCAACTTCATTGACGTTTACGTTCAGTTTATTTTCCTTCCAGAAAAAGTCGGAGTCGTAAAAATTTAAAATTTAAGAATTTCTTTTGTTATCAAGATAAGAAAAGACTGAAACGCTTTTTTAACTGATTTATTTAAAAATCTGAATATCGCGTGCGAAAAAACAGATTCAAGGACACACAGCATTACGATGATGAAGAAGAAGTTGTCGTGGAACTATCGCCTCCGACTTTCGACAAAAATAACAAGGCAAGTAATGAGCAAAGGATGGCAAAGGCCATGAAACCGTAAGCAGCTAGTGGAATTTCAGCTGGTGCCACTTCTACCTCATCATCCTCTGTTTCGTTTTCGTCTGAAATTAAATCGTGCAAGGTGTAATCTTAAAAGATCACTTATCATAAATATTAAATTTTTCTTTATATCTGTTATTTAAACAAACTATCCTACATACTTATATCTAGTATAGCAGTTGAAATTATTGGTTTATGTTTGTGGTTAATACGTTAGTTAGTAACAAGTCGTGGCATTACAACAAGTCTTTTATAATTAAAGGAATAAAGTATTGTACCATGGCAAATGAAATCTTCGTCATAACCCGTTTTGCAGATGCACCTACTATAGGTTACGTGTTTTTCGATTACAATTGTGTCGCAAGCCATAGGTCTACAATTTCCTTTGTTTTCTTGGCAAACTTTAACAAGTTTCAAATAATTGCAATAAATAAAATAGACGTATTAAACAAAAATAAAAATAAGTAAATAAATATAAATAAAAATTTAAAAAATTAAAAAGATTTTAATCTAGAAATAAATTGTCCACTGATTATTTCTAATAACAAATTTACTGAACAAAAAATAAGCAAAAAAAACTAAATTTGAGATATACTCCAAAGATATACCCCTAAGGGATATACTCGGGCTCATGGGCTGTAGTGCCAAAAGCCACTGTCACTTCATAACAGTATTGTCAATGTATATATAAATACTAAATCTCTATTTAAAATATGCAATTTATAAGAACGTTTGAACAAGGATAATGATTTGCTCGTTGTTTTGTTTTTTAGAATCGGGAATGGCCAAATATTTTCGAAGTCCTGAACACTTTATTGAAAATGTTTCGAGAGTGTTTCGAGAGACATCGGGTCTGAAATTGTTCGGGAAGACAAATAGTAAGATTGGACATCAGATGAACGCGGGAAAAATATTATGGATGTAAAATACTTGCATATTTAATCATAAAGGTGGCAAGTAGAGGGCCATTGATTTAATAATTATTTAGAATAGAATTTTCATACAAGGATGGCTTGGAAGACGGCAAAGGAGGAATATTTTTTTAAATATTCTTTAATAAAAGTATTCGAATGGAACATTTTCTTTGTAAAATATGAAGGGATTTCGATCTTGAAATATAATTAGTGTATGATTAAAGTTAAATGTTTATTCATGATTTTATCCAAATATTATTGCTTTTTCAGTTTTCTTGGGATATTTTAACCCTCAAAATGCAAGCCACAGTCTGCCTGCTACGATGATATTATAAGAATTACAGAAGTTATCTTGTAGGTGCACAGTTTTTAAATGGAGTCATACACAAGATAGGAGAAAAATAATGTGGAGGTTAATTATTTTCGCCATATTTTCATATAAAACATGGTTGATGACATTGAAATAATCCACAAAATTGGCTATTTGTGCAAATTATTATTTAATTTTATTATTTGTAGGCAATTATATTTAAGAGCACTTTCGGATACTATTGCGACATTCCTAACAATTCAACCATTACGTTATTGGCATTGAAACTATTGGAAAAGAAATAACACTAAGCCTAGGTATTCCTGAGGAGTAAGATTCTACAAAACCATGCAGAGAGTGACAATGCTTCTGAAGGTAGTTCCATGGACGGTGAAGATAGAAATAAATAACATGCAATTTGTAAAGTGGAATTAAAAAAAGAAGCTGGAATGTGGGTTTTTTGCAAGGACCCCGTGATGGTTAATGCTTTGTAGATGGCCAATTTGAATTTTACATTCTTTTAATAATAGTAATCATAAAAAAATATAATAATAATAATAATAATAATAATAAAGATAATATGTCATTTGTATAGCGCCGTGCGCGTGAGCTACAGGGGCGCTGTTGTTTAATAAGACAACATAATAATCAATGATTCACATAAGTAAATAATTAGTGCAATGCCACATGAACGGATATACCGATGTGTTCACAGCCATAACCCTTCCTGCCCGCGGGACACTCTGGACAATTTTTGTCACGGAAAAAGCATTCAAAGGACGTTTCAATTTCTTCGTTTATATCATCAAAATCTTTTGAAATAAAAATTGCATTTAAGTAAAAGAACAAAATCTTTTAAGAACTAAATTAAAAAGAACGAATTCATGGATTAAGTGCATAATAATAAACGTTGCATTATAATTTTTTAATTGCGATTAATTTAATAAAAAAAAGATTTCCTGAAAAAATAAAAACTTACGCTTGACGTAGACAGACACGTAGCCATTGCCGCCCCTGAATAGGTATGGTTTATCTTCAAACTTTTTGTCGCACAGTTGCATCTTGACCTGAACCAATCCTACGGCATCATCCAAGCAATAACATTTGTTATCCTTAAGAAAATTAATCTTATTTCTGTATTCCAGCCAAGATAAACGCTACATTTTTGGTACTATTGACAAACATTAACATAAGCAAGCAACGACATGATAACATTATATGGCATTATCATAAATAATTATCTACATAATAAACGAGTACATCTATAAAATAATAAACCAACCAAACAAACAATTAACCAACCATTGTCAGTGCATGGAAAGACGAATAGATGCATTTATCAATGCATTCACTATACATAGTAAGTGATTCCTCTACCGGATCTAACTCTTTGAAACTAGCAGTTTCGAAACATCCGACGTATCTATTTAATCCTGTATCTTTTGTCGAAGTAATTATGCCAATTGTTAAGTATTTTCTTATAATGGAGACAAACTAGCAATTAATGAACAGATATTCATTAATAATCAAAAAGCAATATTTACCATCAGCAACTACTCTTTGTCTGCCCTTTATGTTTTCTCCTTCAATCACGACTACTCTTGCCAAGTGATTGCAATTAAATTGAACGTCATTCTCTGCATCTCGAGGGCAGTCCCTCTCGTGCCTTTTCGTGTCGCCGATGTAAACCGTGAACACTTTCCTAATACTGCTACCGGCATCTGGAATGATGTTCAAAACAACACTTAATAAAATAACTCTCATAACTTTGTCTAGAAATTGCATAACAACTACTCACGCTTATCAAAATTTAAATACTTTACAAAAGAGAGATAATACAGGTCTACAACTATTTTGTCGATGTCGTCCCCTTCATTGAAATCAGGCCCATCAATTTCTGTGGATTCTTCTGGCATTCTATTTTGTAGGAAATATCGAGTTTGAGAGAAAGATATTCTAAAAATTACGGATAGGCTTAAAAATCCGATGTTTATCATGCCGTGTGTAAGAAGTTCCAGAGAAAACAATGACATAGCATCGACGTAACAAACAACAAAAACAAATCTCTCTCATACGGCCAACCAGAATAATTCCGTATTGGATCATTCGTTTTTCATTAAAATTGTTTGCCTTACAATTAAACTTGCGCTTTTGGTCGTCATATTTCACAAAGTAAAGGCTTTATTTGCCACTTTGTATATCCTAAAATTCATCGTGCAGAAGCCCGTACTTTTGCCATTTCACAGTTACAGTGTTTTCTACACAGTTTTTTTTTAGCAGCTTACCAGTAGCCATTTAGCCTCCTCAACACGGCAACATTACTAAGTAGCTTTAAACGTTTACAATATCTGTACTTATAACCAATTTTTACCTATAAGCATAAAGTTGGATGGTTAAAAGATTAGTTCAAGTATTGAAGCCACATTTTTTGGACAATAAGGAAAGATCTGTAAACACGAAGGTGTATTCATGTTGCTAGAAATGAGATAGATAACAATGGCATTGCAGTGTCATAATTAAAAAAAAATAAACGAAAATAATTCTATATTGTCACACTTATGTAACTCGGATACAATTAAGCTTTTAATGATCAAACGTTATACAGGAACGATCCTAAGCTCCAGAATTTATGGCATTTTTGTCTTTCCTAAGCCTTTCCATGAACTTCGAACCTTCTGATTTCATCTTGCTAACAAGAGAAAATACAAAGATGTGCGACTAATATCTAACGGATCCCGAATATGGAGCAAAAATAAAGAAAAATAATGGCGAACAACGATGAAATTTTACCACTGGGCCAGCGTTTTTATGACTTGGCAAATGACACGAGGGGACAATTTCTTTCCGAATACATGAAGTTACAATTATAACGTAGACTGGTCTATCGATGCCATCGTCCCAGGGATATGGAACAGACTGGACCCTTCAGTAACGAACTCCAACCCAGCTGGCCTTTAAGTCAAACTGCATATGTGCCACTCAAATCAACCGAATTATTAGTTATAATTGTTAACAAGAAGGATTTATATAAATGCCGGTCTTTGCGTCTCAGTTGAGATTTTATTAAATTCATTAATCATTCAAGTAAAGTTCTGAGACTCAATTGAAATTGACGAACAGGTGGAATAGCTCAGGCAGAGTGGAAAAAGACGGGACATCCAGGTGAGTGAGTAAGTGAGTGAGTGAGCAGTGGATGAGCACATGGGATGAGGAGTGCAGAAAGGAAGATGAGGGATCACGGAGGGTACAGGGTTGTCTCAGTCCACTTTCAAAAAACAATGCAACCTTTCGAGCCTAAAACACGGGAGGATTCAGAAACAGGACATCAAGACGAAGGAACCTTAGAATCCCAGTTCCTATTACTGTCTCAAAGTTTCTGAACGTTTTCGGTTGGCGCGGAAGTGCTGTGACGTCATAGTCAGGTGTGCGACAGTGGTGGACAAGACTGGCTTTCTTGATCTTGTACGTAATACGTTCGGGAAATTATTCATTTACAATGACGTTTATGTTCAGTTTATTTTCTTTCCAGAAAAGGTCGCAATCGTAAAAAATTGAAATTTATATTTCTTTTGTTTCAAGATTCGTAAAGTTTTAGACGTTTTATTTAACAATCGATTATCGTATTCAAAAAGCCAGTCGCGGTTAAATCCAGCTCCCGATGTATTACATCGAAGATGATGACGACGTATAACTTTCGAAATCGGCATTTACCACTACGAATACGACAATCAATGATCCGATGATAGCAAGTACGACGAGACCGTATGCAATTAGTGGAACATCAAGAGGTATCTCTTCGTCTTCCTTCAATGTATCATTTTTGTCTGCAATAAAAACAATGGCAGGTGTAACCTTTACAGAATCACAAATGTTACCGTTACTGTAATTGGTGTCGGTGTGAAGTCTTTCTACCTGTACGAATGACTGTAGAAAGTAAATGACAAGATGCCGACAAGAATAACTTATGATAACGATTAAATTATTACTTATATCTATTTTGTAGTTAATTTGTAGAAGGGATTAAGTTTAAGGTTAGCATATCAGTAACAATAACAGCCAGTACAAATACAACAAGTGTTTCTTGTTTAAAACGATAAAACATTTATGATATTATACCTTGGCAAATGTAATCTTCATCAAAACCCTCTTTGCAGATGCACCTGGCCATGGTTACGTGTTTCTCAATTACGATCACGTTGCAAGCCATAATTCCACAATTTCCATTGTTTTCATGGCAAGCTTTAACAATTTTCACATAGATAAATAGTATGATAGATAAATCGGGCGTAAAAAGCTCAGGTTTTTAATCTATATATATGAAATTTAGAGATATTTTGATTGATAAAATGACGTAATAAATTAATCTATTAACATAAATGAATAATTAATGTACAGCCACGTCAATTGGTTTACCAATGTGTTCACAGTTGAAACCCTTCCTGCCCCTTGGGCAGCTTGCACATCCTCTGTTGTGGAATACACAATCAAAAGACGGTCCATAGTCGTCGTGTTCTTGGTGTATAATGTCGTAAGCTTTTGAAATAGAAATTGCATTCATATCAGAGAAGAACCCATTTTCAGTCATTTATTATTTGATGGATTAAAATTTGTGCAACTATTAACTTTTAATTATAATACATAAATAAATAAATAAATCAATAATAACAATTATTTAATAAGTATTTAAATTATAATCAGAAATTTTTACGACACTTACTTTTGGCGTAGACAGATACGTAGCCATCACCTCCATTATATAGGAATGGTTTCTCTTCGAACTTCTTATTGCACAATTGCATCTTGACCTGAACCATTCCTAAAGTATCCTCCAAGCAATAACATTTTTTGTCCTGAACAAAATTAATCTCATTTCTGTATTTTAAGATAAATTCTACATTTTGGGCACTATTGAGAAACATTAATTTGAGCAATCAATCACATGACGACATTATATGACATTATAATAAATCAAACAATTACCCAATCAAAAACAAACACTTAACCAACCATTGTCAGTGCATGGAAAGACGCAAAGAGGCATGCCGTGAAACATTCATGGTAAGTTTGAAATGTTCCTTCTTCAGCGTCTACATTGACCTTAGCAGTTTCAAAACATCCGACGTAGTTTATTAATCCTGTATCTTTTGTTGGGGTAATTATTTCTAATCGTTAACTATTCTCATGCACTATCAATGAATTACATAAATTAATAAAAAAAATACTAAATAATTAGGAACAGAAAGTAATACTCACCATCCGAAACCATCCTTTGTCTGCCCTTTATGTTTTCCCCTTCAATCACGACTGCCCTTGCTAAACGGTTACACTTAAATTGAACTTTGCTGGTCTCTGCATCTCGAGGACAATCATTCTCGTGCCTTTTTGTATCGCCGATATAAACCGTGTACACTCTCTTAATAGTTTCAGCGGCATCTTTAATGATGTTCAAAGCAACGCTCAATTTAAAAACTTCCTGAACTCAGGAATTTCATAGAAACCACACACCATCATCAAATTCTAAAATCTGTACATAAGAGATGTAATACAAATCTATAACTATTTTGTCGACGTCATCGTCTTCATTGAAATCAGGTCCATTCATTTCTGTGCTTTCTTCTGGCTCTCCATTTCTTAGGAAAAATCGATTTTGAGAGAAAGATATTCTAAAAATAACAGATAGGCTTAAAAATCCGATGTGTATCATGCCGTGTGTAAAACGTGCCAGAGAAAACAATGACATAAAATCGACGTAACAAACAACAAAAACAAATCTCACTCATTCGGCCAACCAGAATAATTCGTATCGCCTTCGTATTTGGTTAAAACTGTTTTCTACGCAATTAAACTGTCGCTTTTATTTGTCACGATTCACAAAGAAATATTGCTAGGAATTGCATTATTGAAGCCAGTTTGTTTGGACCATTTAGGTGAAATTATGGATCAATTTTTATCCTATAATTACCACATTAGTTTAAATATAATTGGCCGATCAATTGCGAGGCATTGTTTCATTTCTCGTGTGTGCTGTCTTCAAAATATATGGTTTCCATTTTCTTTTTCTTAAGTTAAGAAACTACTCGAACGATTTTTTTCAATTTTATTTGCAGACCGATAACAATGAGAATCGAAGTTGACGTAATAACAAAGAAAATATCCAACCGATTGAGTTGTTACGATATTAAGACGAAAGTGAAGAAACTGGTGTAGGTCTCTTGAAACTTTTGATCATCAATTTAATGCTACAATATACACCAAAGATCCCGAAGATGGCCGAAGTATAGGCAACATAGTACATAGTACGACTGCCGAATATATTTTTGATGCTGGTTGCCGTCTCATCAATACCTGGATTAGGAGAACAAACTGAAGAAACTTTGAAATTCAATTGCTTCTTTGAATGTCTTCGATTGATTTACTGCTACTTTGTGCCAGTTGCAGTACAATAACATAATTTATTATTTTAAAGCCATTTATTGTTATTACTTTATCATGTTTATTTTTTAATATAGCAGAAAATGATACATTAATATCACTAGTTTAATCAGAATTTAATATATATTTTTTTTTAAATTTTAAGAATTAAAAAGAAAAATAGATAAAAGAGGCTAACTGCAAATGAAGTTGTTGTCAAAATAAGTACCATCTTTGCACATACAAACAGAAACACTGGCGTACCTCATGTGCGTGAAAGTATGGCAGACTTTATTTCCACAGTTTCCATTATTTTCAGCGCAAGCTTTGAGTGGAGGAAAAGCAAGAATGACTAATTATTGGGACGTCAATTAGCCCTTGGATGTCCAAGGTTCGGGGGGTACAATTGTACCCCAACGTTTTTTTTTTTTTTTGAGATCCTGGAATCCGTTTTTTTTTTAAATTTTGTCATGAATTTTTTCGAGAATTATCTTCAACGTGTCTGTCACAAGGTTATGTAAATATTTTTTGGCAAAAAGTAAACTCATCTTTTTTTTACAAACGTTAAACACATGTTTAATAAATGTTTAATGGAAATTATATTTGTATATTCCCCGAACCTGTGCCTATTAACTGGTAAAATATTTTTAATAACAAACTTTCGTTTGACGCTCAGTAACAACAAATGTGTTGGGGTACACTTGTACACCCCCTTGGCTGAAAGTGGAAGCTCTTTGTACCTTGGGCATCCAAAGGTTAAACATAATTAGAAATAATTTTATAAAAAAAAAAACTATTTAGTGTATTAATGAAATAAGCAAACAATTGAGGTCAGAAAGAACTTTGAGGTACCTATGACTTCACAATTGAAACTTTTCCTGCCCGGTTGACAAACATGACAATTTATTTCAGAGTAGATGCATTGAAAAGTGGATTTATAAAATCGCCGGTCTTTGTGTATCAATTCAAATTCTATTAAATTCATTTATCAATCAAATAAAAATCAATCAATCACTCAATCAATCGATAAATCGAAAATCAGTCAACTGATTAAAGTCAATTGCGTCACAATCTAACCATTTTATAATAAATAATAATTTCCTGTTTTATCCTTAAAATTAATGTAATAAATAAATAAATTAGTTCAGTTTAATTTAATATTGACATTCACAATTCATTCACAATTATACCTTTGGCATAGAGAGACATGTAATTTTCTCCGCCGCAAAGTCTAAAACTTTCATCTTCACAAACTGTTCCGCAGAAATCTATGTCAGCGGGAACTAGATCCATTGTATTATTGAGGCAATAGCATTTCTTTTCCTAGGATGATTTATTTTATTTCTTTAATTAAATTAAGAAATGTTTTTTGAGGTGTTTGTGAACAACATCAACCCAGCCAACCATACGACAGCCTATCCTGAGCATTCACCCATCCGTTCATTCATCCCGAACTCATTCAATTATCTGGACATTCATAAGTTAGATGATGTTCTAATTATAATTATAATTGGTATATACCAAACAAAATATCAGCAAATCAAATTAATTTATCTTGAATTTAAATCTGCGATTTAGTTCAAGATAAATTAATTTGATTTGCTGATATTATTGAATAATAATAATATTATTATTATAAGCCAATTCAACGTTAATACCAGTTCATCATGTTCAACATTTAACTTCAAACTAAGAAATAAACCAACATACCAACCCCCGTTATGGCGTAGTAAATCGTTCCTGAACATGCTTCATAGCAATCACTGGATTTGGTAACTGTTACGTCACTAGGCTCTGCGCTTACATCACCATCTTCATAACAACCGACGTAACTTTCCAAACCAGTTTCTGGTTTGGAGACATTTTAGTAGATTGTAAAGGTACTTAATTAAACAGATGATAAAAACATTTTTTAAAACGATTTACCCTCTTTATTGACGGCAAAGCTACCCTGTATGTTCTTGCCTATGATTATCACCAGCCTGCAAATGCGTTTGCACTCATATTTCAATTCTGGTCCATCGTTTGTCAACGTGCATTCAAATTGGAAACGTTTTGTATCACTGATGTAAATCACGGAGACATTTTTAATAATGCCTCCAGGTCCTGAAATTTAAAAAATTAAAAACTAATCTTTACTCCAGATAACGAGAAGGTCTTGTCCAAGAGAGAGAAAAGCATTAAGAAACCCACATCATAACCCATGAGCGGATGTATAACAGAGTTGGAAGAGGGAAAGTATGGCTCCAATAGTAGTGGGTAGCTTCCACCCACTCTCTATCCCCTGCCAAAAACCCCCATCTACTGATAACAATGACTGAACTTATCTAATAGATTATGGATATTACTCACCAAGTCCAGGGTCGTTTCTGGTCACAGATTTTACAAAACTTAGAACTTCCATGTCGATGACTACTTTGCTGATTTTGTCTTCTTCGTTGAATATAAGTCCATCGTCCAATTTTTCGGAATGTCGCTTTCCGTGCTTTAAAAAGTAGAGAATTTCAGAAGAGGATAAGTTAAAAAATACGGAAAGGCTTAAAAATCCGATGGTATTCATGTCTTTAGTACAATGACAGTGCAGTGACGTCATTCTAAATATGTTTCTCAAAGCCCGGCAAAAAGAAAATAAATAAGATATTCTAAAGAATCGATTACATTGATAACAAAACAAAAGGGTTAGGAACTCTCAATGGATTGAACCGTCTTTAATATTTTGTATTAATTTCGGGGTAGGATTAAACTGACTTTGTAAATTGGTTTCTTTAGTCAAGCCGACTCCTATACATTAGAGGTGTTACGAACCTACTTTTGTAGGCCGGTCAGGCCCGGCCCGCCGCCCGCCATTAAAAAATCCACCCCGCGAATTAAGTACTAAGGTAGGCTTGAAAGCAAATCATAGAAACTATTATTCATCCAACTTAATCATTTTGAGAATTAACATTAGCTCAATTTCTAATCATTATCACTTGACACTATTTAGTCCAAGAGGAACATTTGGTCGCATCTCAAGAACGCCAAACAAAAAAACTGCTTTCAAGGTATCACTAGACACCCAATAAGATGCTTTATTTTGTCGACCAAGGTAAAAAAAAATTATTATAAAATTTCTTTGGTTCTTATTTATCATAAATACAATGAATAACATTTATTATTACTATAATAACGTAATAAAATTATTATTTTTGTGATTCAGATGACGGAGTTGAAGCTTTTTTTGGGTTATTGAATAACAAATAGAAAATAGTCATGCCGACGGCAAAAACAGTAGACAAGATAATAGTAACTGCGTAGTAATACAAGGGGCCTTGAAAGACTCCAGACTTTTCAGTAACCTGATCCTTCTTCTCTAAAGTTCAACAATTATCGATGTGCCATGTTAATAAATCAGTATTACTATTGTGTGAGTAGTACTTTGTTGTGAAATGCTTTTACCTGAGATGCACGTGAAGTTGTCCACCGCGACGTATCCTACAATACAGACACAAAGATAGGAGCCAAGTGTGTTGAGACAGTATGAGGATTGCCGGTCGCAATAATCCAGCAAGCATTCGTTTATATCTGTCGGTTGAAATAGGCCTAGCTGTTTATCGTAATCAAGTTGTATATTTAATACTGTGAGACAATAATCTAAAAGATTTCAGTCAAAGCACATGGATTTGATTTGTTTATCTCATCCATCTTTACTTATTCATAGTTATTCACCTTCGCATTCTGTCCAGTATATGTAATTCTTCAATTCCATTCCCGGTGAACATTCGCAATGAAACGATCCAATCACATTGGTGCACTTCACTTTGGGCGGGCATGCCACGCCGAAGGCACATTCGTCGATGTCTTTTTCATTCGGATATATGAAATTTAAAAGAAAATACAGAAAAAGTAGAAAAAAGTAAATGGATGTTTACATATCAAGGTTATTTTCATTAGTTCGATTACATAACAGCGCCTAATATACTTGCAAAGAATGGTCAAGTGAAGGATCGATAGAAATCTCTTGGTTAGTATTGCGGTAGCTTGTGATTTGGAGCGAAGCTGAACTATACTGGATCCGCTCATTATGTTCGTTACATTATTTGATTTTCCATCGTAGTTAATTGAAGGTCTAACCCTAACCCTACCGCTAACCCTAACACTCCAAAAAAAAAAAAGAGAAACTATCTCACCTTCGCATACACCTCTTTTCTCATAAAAGCCATTCTTGCAAAAGCACAAATAGCTTCCTAAAGTATTTTGACAAAACCGGTTTTCTTCACATGGATTCTCGAGGCACTCATCGACATCTTTAATGATTTTATTTGTGTTATTAGATTGCAATTGATTATATTGAATCAGGTAACTCACCTGAGCATGTACCTTCATCGTTTTCAAGAAATCCAATTTTGCACTTACAGGTGTAACTGCCAACTGTATTAGTACAGAGTGAATGGGCTGTACAAGGGTCATTTCGGCATTCATCTATGTCTAAAACAATTCACCATCGAAGGTCAAGATTTTAAGTCATGTCGTTTAAAACAAGTCAATAAGAAATAATATTAGTTATTATATTATATTATATTATATTATGTTATGTTATGTTATGTTATGTTATGTTATGTTATGTTATGTTATGTTATGTTATGTTATGTTATGTTATGTTATGTTATGTTATGTTATGTTATGTTATGTTATGTTATGTTATGTTATGTTATGTTATGTTATGTTATGTTATGTTATGTTATGTTATGTTATGTTATTTTATGTTATGTTATGTTATGTTATGTTATGTTATGTTATGTTATGTTATTTTATGTTATTTTATGTTATGTTATGTTATGTTATGTTATGTTATGTTATGTTATGTTATGTTATGTTATGTTATGTTATGTTATGTTATGTTATGATATGTTATGTTATGTTATGTTACGTTATGTTATGTTATGTTATGTTATGTTATGTTATGTTATGTTATGTTATGTTATGTTATGTTATGTTATGTTATGTTATGTTATGTTATGTTATGTTATGTTATGTTATGTTATGTTATGTTATGTTATGTTATGTTATGTTATATTATATTATATTATATTATATTATATTATATCATATCATATCATATTATATTACATTATATTATATTTCAGTATATTATATTACATTATATTATATTATATTATTATATTATATTATATTATTATATTATATTATATTATATTATATTATATTATATTATATTATATTATATTATATTATATTATATTATATTATATTATAACCGAGTCTATTTTTATGATAACATTAATATTATTACTTTCCCCTTAAAAAAATGAATTTGTCTTACCAGTGCAAAAAAATCCTGTCTTGTAATAGCCATTTTTGCAAACACATTCATAGCTTCCCAATGTATTATTACAAAACGAATTATCTCCGCACGTAATAACGACGCACTCATCGAAATCTGGGATTAATAGTCTTATTTTAATACTAAATTGTAAACGGATATCATATTATAATAATTATTAATATAATGTGATAAAAATTAATTAATAGTAATAATTATCTTATATTTATATTAAATATAATCACTACATTATTATTATTGTTATTACTATTATTAGTAGTAGTAGTATTATGATTATTATTATTAATATTAGATAAAGTAATAAAAGCAGGTGTTTAGCATGGGAAAATGGATGAAAATTTAGCATTAACTTCGCATTAATATGCTGTTATAGCATTCAAAGCATGGAATCTAAAAACAATAGGATCGAATGAAAAAGATCCTCGTAATTCTTGTAAGTTCTGAATTTCACTGTTTCTTCTCTTGGTTATAGCATCAAGGCAGTTTGTGAATTAGGGATAGGCTAAAATATACCAGATCCGAGCAGGATCAATCGAGGTTATTTGATAGCTTAACGTAATCCCGAACGTAAGCCCTAATGTAACCCCTAAGGTAACCCCCCATGGAAACCCCAAGGTAACCCCCAAGGTAACCCTAACACCCTAAAAAACAAGAAATTATCTCACCTTTGCATTCACCTTCTTTCATGTAAAAGCCACGTTTGCAAGTACATTTATAGCTTCCCAATATATTTTTACAAAGCGAATTCTCTACGCATGGATTCCCAAGGCACTCATCAATATCTTGGATTAATAATCTTTTTCTTATTTAAATTGTAATTGCATATTGTATTATATTAATTATAAAACCATGATAATGTGATAAAATTTGTAATAATTACTTAATACAATACTAAACGTAATCATTACATTAATATTATCGATACTATTATTATTATTTTTTATTATTATTATTATTACTAGATAAAATAATATACATAGATGTTTAAGATAGGCAAAAAGGTTGAAACTTTAGCATTAACTTCGTTCTAAACTTCACCGTTTCTACCCTTGGATGGTACTATGGCAGCTTGTAATGTAATTTAGGGCGACACAAAAACAAATCAGATCCGTCCCGTATCTAATGTAGTTATTTCATAGCCTAACATAGACCCCAACGTAGCCCTAACACCCTAAAAAACAAGAAATTATCCCACCTTTGCACACACTTCCCTCGTTTTCAAAGCCAGGTTTGCAATGACATCCATAGCTTCCAGGTGTATTATTACAAAAGGAATTTTCTCCGCACGGATTCATTAGGCACTCATCGATATCTGGGATTAACAGTTTTTATTATTACTATTATTATTATTATTATTAAATTTCAATGAGTTATTATATTATGCTAAGTATATTATGCCCAGTTAAGCAACTTACCATCACACAAATTATGGCCGCTTGAGGAAAATCCCTCGTTGCATAGGCAAACATAACTGCCCATTGTATTGTCGCAAAAAGAATTGTCTTGGCAGGGCTCATCTTGGCATTCATTTATGTCTAAAGCAAATCACCACCATCATCATTATCATTATCGTCTATATATAATTATTATATTATATTATATTATATTATATTATATTATATTATATTATATTATATTATATTATATTATATTATATTATATTATATTATATTATATTATATTATATTATATTATATTATATTATATTATATTATATTATATTATATTATATTATATTATATTATATTATATTATATTATATTATATTATATTATATTATAAATTATTTATATCACAATTATTATAAATTGGCATCCATACCCTGGCACTCAAAAGATTTGTTAAGAAAACCTCCCTCTTTGCACAAGCAAACCGAAACATTGATGGCTTCCATGCCAATAAAAGAATCACACTCTTTGAGTTTACCGCATTTGCCATTGTCATTGGGGCAGTCTTAGAAGAAACAAGTGGTTTAACTATACAGCTACATGGTCATACAACTATACTTTGTCAAATAATCAATATTCCAAATCACAAAATAAAATAAAAATCCACAAAATCCAAAATAAATCACATATTCCAAACTCCTTGACCAACTCCTTGAAGACCTTTAAGGTCAGACATTATAGCTGGAGTATTTTCTATTTGCACTAATGTACTAGTATTGCCACTTATATTAATTATGATTATGATTCGGAGAAAAATATTTTGGCCCCAGTCGGCCCACAGAAGGAGAACGGTTTTTGGGGACTGAATTTATTTATTTAGTTTTTGACTTAAAATATAATAATAGCTTAATATAAAAATATTTTGTGGTTACGCCACACGTAAACTGAAAATGTGTTGCTATCCAATAAAGAAGTTCTGTCTAAAAAAAATAAATACCGTATTTTTCAATTTACCGAGTATTTCGCAGCTTAATCCTACTCTTCCCGTTGGGCAGATCGGACAATTGGTGTCAGAGTACAAACATTCCCAAGATGGAGTCTGGCGGTCTTGTAGGACGGCTTCTATTGATTGTGGTTAAAATGTTTTTTAAGTATTACTTCTAAAATAGAAATATATTATAATGACCTATGGAAAAAACTAAGTTTCTAAGCATCCGCTAAACTCTCAACAGAACTATACAGAACGTTCTTGTTATCGAATGTCCTCGTGACTTTGTTTTGTATTTCTTCTTGACTTTGTTCGAATTAATTTTGTTTTTAAATGCCAATTGTATGGAATAATAATTACTATTTTCCTCATTTCAAATCCTCAATGTCAGCAATATACCTTTTGCGTAGACTGAAAAATAGTCAATGTTATGCTCTCTTCCGCAGTATACGTACGCAGGTCTAAAGCAAAATGATTGGCACCGATCCAGTCTCCTGGGAGTCAAGTTGGTCGTATCGTCGATGCAAATGCACTGGGTGTCCTGAGACATTAGGAAAACGAATTATTTCATTCGATATAGTTGTTTAATAATCATTAATAATAGTAATAAATTCGAATGTCCTCATATTTTTATTATTATTATTTTATTATTATTTTTTTATTCGCCTACCGTATTTATTCCAAAGAACAGGGTATCGCAGGTCGTTTTGCAATGGATAAAATCTGTGACTCGTGTTTTTTCGAGGTTTGCGTTTTTCGATGTTTGGTAACATCCCAAGTATTCCTCTAGTCCAGTTTCTGCGTACAATGTTTTATTCATCACGTTATGACAAACTTAATATGTTTTGAACCATCCTACCGTATCCTTGGAAGCTGTCATCGTCCAGAAAGATATCACCTTCGATTATCACGGTTCTAGCTAAAGAACTACATGGTGTAGAGACACGTTTATACTCATAAGTGCATCGGTCGAGTCTCGAGCTTCCGACGTAACGTATAGTGATGTTTGACGAACTATCGTCTGGAAATGTGGAAATATTAACTCAATTCAGTAATAAGCCAAAAGGTCGCACCATCCATTTCAATTTCTTCACTTTTTAAATTGATTTGGTCAAGGTAAAAGGTTCTATTGAAATCTATCACGAGTCTTTGGACTCCTGCATTGACAGCCTCATGTAAGTCCAAGGTTTCGTATAGTTGTCCGTCCCTTAAGTAGTAATATGAATCGGAGGAGGAGAGAGTGAAATATAAACTCAAAATGCCGCAAATATTTATCATGTTGATTGAATTGGAGCAAACAAAATTGTTATTACGTCATCGACATGATAGACGTTATAGTGGATTTTAAAAAAATTTGCTTTTGCTTTGTCATTAAACTAAATTAAATCACGTCTAATGGTATTTTAATTTTAAATAAAAAAACATATTTCGCTTACAAATATTGTTAAAAGTAAAGCACGCATGTGCGTTCATTACAAAGCAAAATATGAAAGTCTGTATGCTACCGAATTCGGCATAAAAGAGTTTAGAATTATATAAATTATTAATTAAAATAATTAAATATAATAATTATAATCATTTGCGGTCATAATTTTAATAACGCCATAAATTATATCACTGCAAAATATTATTTTCACTTGGTCTGCCATCTGGCGAGTAATACGAAATTCATTTCAAAAACATATTTTGAATGAATCTCATAATTAAATTCTGATATTTAAATTTCACATATTTTTTTATAGTTATTTATTATTATTATTACTATTTCATTTCAATTGTTTATTTTATATAAATAAAATTATTTACGTATTTTGTTGGATAATTCGTTAAGACGTCTTGGATGTGATTGTCAGTGCTCTGACATTTTCAATGATATAAATATATATTTAAAAATCTTTAAAAATCTCGTATTCGTAATTGTAATTGTATTTATAATGACTAAAAATATTTAAAAGGAAAATATTAAAAAAATGATTTGTTTATTACATTTTCCAATCTTTTATTTGCTAATAGGATATATTTTACTAAAATATGACGGCCAATTTGATAATTATTATCACCAAAGATATTTTATCACTGTTTGCTTCGTTTTAACAAACAGCCTTTTGATGCCTTATCTTTGGTAGGCGTGGTTTCCACTTCTCGTGAACCAATGGCAGTTGCTCTTTGCTTTGATGATTGACAGGATGATGGAGGAATGCAATGGAGACCCATAAATCGTTACTTGCATCATGAACTCCAGTTGTCAATTCCAGTTTTCACTTTTTCCGGTGATGACAGCGCAAGGACATCGCGAGTGGTGAACTGCATTTGTGTTTCTGTTCAGTCGATCTTTCTGTGTGCCCTGTATCCTTATTTTGTATCCTCATGGGGTAATGAAGATACTTTTTGATTGATGAGAAGCGTATCTACCCAATGGCTCTCCCTGGTGGGGTAGAGGCTGGTTATCGGGGAATGCCACCCATTCTGCCGGTCTGCATCACGTAATTGCAAGTAAGTAGGTTATCAAGCTGGCTAGAACATTCCACAAGGTTTTTAATATTCGATAATTTCTATTATTTATTTATTTATTTTTTAATATTTTCGTTAATTAATTAAATTGTTCAATAATGTAGAATTCAATTTATAATTGTCCCCAATTTTGTTTTTTTTTTAAATTTTAGATTAATTGGAAAATATTTTGTTCACGCATTCCGATACACTGTACCAAGAGCGTATCCGGTATCAAATGAGCCGTTTTTTTTAACACCGCAACCACCAATGAGCAGTCTTGGCACCTGGCAGAAAAAAGGCCGCTCAGAAGAGATCGATCTTCCCTGGAATTAAGGGAGAGAGAGTGAGGTGGGTAATGAGGGGAGCCGTGTGGGTCGATGGATGGCGGGAGGAAGGACCAAGTGAGGATGTTATTTAACCAAACTCGCGATGGGTCGTTATGAATCGACGGTTCTGTCGTGAAATGCGTCGTTGTTATTGTTGGTGTTGGTGTTGTAGGTACTGTTGCTGGTGTTGTTGCTGATGACAACTGGATTTTTAACTTCTGAAATTTTCTGTGACCAAAGACCAACCGTCGAAAACCAACAGTACTTGATTTGCCTAAGAATCGTTGACTTCTTTCTCCACTTCCGGTGCTACTCCAAGTGGATTCAGAACAACTACAACAACAACTACAACAACAGTTCATTAAAAAGTTATTTTGTGAGAAATTGATTAAAAAGAGAAATCTTGTTAATAATTAAAGTAAAAGTTCACAGGTCATAGGTCATAGGGTCATAGGGCAGGAGTGTTCTGTGAAAAGTTTGTGGACACAAAACTGATCGATTACATTACACAATAAGATTAAAATTAATTATTTTTATATCACTTTTTAAAGCAATTGGCTGACCATCTCTGTAACAACTTGTTAGGGGCAGCATCAATAATAACCCGAATATCGTAGGATATTTTTGATAATTTTAAGAATTTATTTATTTATTTATTTATATATATTTATTCATAATAAACTTAATAAGTTTAGGAATATCTTTTATTTAAAAGATTTTTTTAAAAATTGATTTATTATTTTTACTATTTATTATATTTACAATTTATTTTTAGAAATTGTAAACAAATATTTTTTAAGGACCTCTTAGTACACCGACACTTTGTCAAGTACTGTACTAAATGACATCATCAGTACAGTCGAGAATGGCCAGCCTAGGACGTACAATCGTCGCACTCACCTTCGTCATCATCTCTCTGCACCAAGTGACTTCACTAGGATGGCTGTGAGTGGTTAAAGAGTGTTTTAATTTATCCATCAATATTTCGTAATAATAATAATAATAATAATCTATAATTTTTGTGCATTTGGTTGTGTTTAATTCTAAATAAACTATTTATTAGCGCTAACGTTTTTTTCTTTAATTTCTAAATAAGATAATATGTTTATTAATTATTTTTTGTTTACAATCATGGATGGATGGACGGACGGACGGATGGATGGACGGACAGATGTACGGATTTTTTTCATGCCGCATTTAAAGACATCGGTCGCCCTGTTAATTGTCTTAATTAATTATGTAATAAAACGAATTAAGAGACATTTAATGAAATTAATCCGAGAAATTCTAAAATTATTTTTTTTAAAAATATAAAATTCCAATTTCAAAATGACAATTTCGTTATGAACAATCTACCCACGTAAGTCCGCTATATGGTGACGAAGCATCGTCTCCTTTCTACAAAACCTGACCTCAACACGTTGACCTTAAGTTCAGATTATTTACGAATAAAGGTTTGCTTTCATTTCTGACCTCTTCGTGTATTAAATTCAATTTATTAAAACCGTTTTTAACTAAAAGTTAACTTAGCAAAAGCCTAATATAAAGTTATTTTGAAAGCGAGTGTGTATATAAAATATCTCATTAAACCTTTCCAATGAGATAAAAATTGATGGACTGTTTAATCAACCAATCAATCAATCAATCAATCAATCAATCAATCAATCAATCAATCAATCAATCTATCAATCAATCAATCAATCAATCAATCAATCAAATATTCAATCGATCAATCAATCAATCAATCAACCAATTACGACCGATGAATCATTAATCAGCCAGCCAATCGCATCGCTCCAAAGGTGAATCTCGTTCAATAGATCATGCATAATCATCAGTCGGACCTCAGGCATTGGCCGTCATGGAGATCAAAGGCAGCCGCCTCCTTTGATCCTGCCGAAGCCACACGCCGGTATAACGGATCACACGCGCTGCCAAATGATACGAAAGTAGTTTTAAGAAAAGTTTCGGACTTTTGTTCACTGTCCGAGTGATTTTAAACGGATATGGAAAGCGTAGTTTGCAGGTTTGTTCAGATTTGTCGGTTGCTTTCTGATATTGCTTTGGGTCGGGGGGTTGTTTTCCCGATATCCTAGGTATCCATTGGTATCCATTGGTATCCAGGGTAGCTGGTGCGCCGTTTTGGAATGAAGGATGGGGAAACGTGGAATGATGGGTTTGATGGATGAACTACTACTGACGGTTTAATGGACGGATGGATGGTGTGGTGGTTGTGTTGATAAAATGATGGAGTGATGGGTGAATGAAAGAATGGATGGATGGATGGATGGATGGATGGATAGATAGATTGAGGGTTAACTAATTAATTTATTGATGGGCGGACGAACAGATGGACTAATCAATGTAATCAACTATAAAATGGTAACCTCATACCGTCTATTGAACGCCTATACCAAATAAGGCAACGAGTTTCCAGATGGACGGACGGCCGACTGATGGAGAAGCGAACGGATAGATGGATGGCTGTACGGATGAGTAGATGGAAGGTTAGGTGGAAGGATGAATCCTAATCCACTCAAGAAACCTGATAGCAAACAGCACGCAAGCGCGCGCCCGTTTTTCGGTCGACGACTGACATCCAATTAGGACGGCGTTGATACTCTTCGTCCGGGTCGAGCGATGCCTTGTTGCTGGAATTTTCTCGGGTACTTGTGGAGGTCGCATGAGGACCTGTTTTCGATGTTTTTGATGTTTTTTTTTTTATATTTTAAATTGTTTTATTTATTTATTTATTTGTTGATTTATTTCTTTATTTTAGTTTCCTTTCTTTTGCGTTTGTTTTTAGATTTTTGATTGAGCTTGTATTTTTATTACGATCGGATGTGTAGCCATTTTTGTTCTTTTGATATGCCAAGTAATTTAACTGTATTTAGTTGTTAGTTGTACGCGATGAGGTTAGCGTGTTTAATAAACGTCCAATACAAATTGGATACTATTTAGATTTACTGGTGAGAGTAATATTAATAACAATAATACCAGCTATAATGATGACGATGGTGATACTGATGGTGATGACACCAAAACTGGCCACAGTGATAAGGCTACGTGTGTCCCATTTGTGCTCTTAATGATCTTTAAAAATATGTTGTTCAAATAAGTTTTAAATATTTCAATTGTTGTGGTTAAAAAATTAATTTTTAAAACATGCTGAGAAAAAACAATACATTGAAATACAATTCATAATACAAATCCGTGCCTTATAATAATAATAATAATAATAATAATAATAATAAATTCCACTACAGAATTGTGTAACTGTGGACAGGCAGATGGCAATTTACGAATTCACTTTTCTATTAAGCGCTTTCCAATTATTCGGTGCATTCTTTGATTGAACATTCCCACGAGACGTGCGATTGAAAAGCATCAATCACAGGAGAGCCGTTCGTCAATCAGTTTCAATCACATCAATCATGTTTTTTACGCGACTTACTGACATGGCGGCGCATTGATTGCTTGTTACCGAAGATCTCATGTTATCCGAGCCTTCCTCAACTCGTCATCTCAAGAATGTTGATTCTTTTTATCGATTCTAAAAGGAAAGCTTCTCTGGAAACCTATTCAGACAGAAATGCTTGAGCATTTTTCTTTTTCTTTAAGTCAACAAATTTCAATTATTGATGACATTTGAACAGTTCGCAAAGAAATATATTGATTATCAAACAATGTGTCTAAAGCAGGAATGTTCGACTGGCGGCCCGCGGGCCAGGTCGGGTCGTCGAAGAATGAGAAATGGCCCGAAAAGATACTGAAACTATCAAGTAGCTGGGTCTTTTTTTAATATCATCAAAACATTTGCCATGAATTATGCCGGTCTAAAGTCAACCTAACGCCTATTCTGACGGATCCAAGGGTCATTTACCCACCCATCCGCCATCCCAAAGGGGTTAATCAATTTCCCCACTCGACCGTAGCAATCAGCGAGCGGCATTTAAACATCACGGCCCTTCCCTCTTGTCGTTTGATGATTCCAGGAGGCACCGGAATTTATCTAGCGCCGACCTTTGCTTAATAATTTGATCTCTGCTCTCTCTCTCTCTCTCTCTCTCTCTCTCTCTCCGGCAGCGCGCAATGGCATCCGGATGACACGTGACTCGCTTGCCGGATAGTAATCACGTGATTCGGATCAGCGACGTCATAGTCCATTTGTCACGCACCAGTGATTTCCAGAGTGGAATATATTTTGCACTACAAAAAAAAGATTAATTATTATTGCAATATCTATAATTATTAAAAAAATGTTTAAAAGATTTTCATAATATTTAATTTATTTATTTAATAATATTTATTCTTGAAACAATGTCCTCTGAAAAATTCGACAAATAATCTCTCTGTAGAAACAGATGCTGTCAGTACATTATAAGCCCCATATCAGCGACTACTTTGCTTCGCGATTGACCTTCATGTGTATTTCACCAAACAGCGCAGTGGCTCACAGCAAAGATCAAGTCTGGGAGAAAACCTCATACTGTTCGAGGAACAGAATCAAAGGACTGAACAAGGACCAGAGAGTCATCTGTCGTCGGAATTTGGAACTCATGCCGACCGTGGTCAGAGCAGCCAGGATAACGATGGATGTTTGTCAGGATTTGTTCTCCGAAAGACGATGGAATTGTTCCTCTCTCACTCAAGTACCTCAACTGATGCCTGATCTCACTGGAGGTGAAACAGTTTTTACAGACTTTATTTAATTATTTAATTAATTATTTATTTAATTATTTAATTATTTATTTATTTAATTATTTAATTATTTATTTATTTATTTACAAACAAATATTTTAAGTGATAGGTGTCGAGAAACTGTAACAATCAAGAATCCGTCCGTATCCAGCTAATCAGAATTAGACTCAGGGAAAAAAAATAAAATAAAAAATAATAACATTAATATAAATTCATGGTTAAAATGAATTAATAAATAAAATAAAAATAAATGGAAATATAATTACTTCAGTCGTTTGAAAATATGTCCAATGCTTTTTAAACTTATAAACGACGACAACCACTTCTGTAAGATGGTAATTTTCTTGGATATTTCTTAGTATTTTCGTTATTTATTTTATTTATTCATTATTTTAAAATATTTTTTTAATACGAAATGTGATAAAGAAGAGACTTTATTCCTTGTAAATAAATTCCGATTTCTGAATTGGTTTCAGGCAGTAGAGAACAAGCCTACGTTTACGCCCTATCGGCTGCCATTCTATCCCAGACGGTGGCCAAGGCTTGCGGTAAAGGGGTGTCTACAAAGTGCGGGTGCGGCGAGGCACCCCCTGAAAAGGCCCCCGGGGATTTCAAGTGGGGGGGCTGTGGAGACGACGTGGACTTCGGCATCCTCTTCAGCAAGTGGTTCACTGATTCGCCCTGGACGAAGCCCAAGGATTCTAAGAATAGGATGATCAACATTCATAACAGCGAGGTTGGAAGGAAGGTGGGTTTTTGTGTATTTGTTTTTTAAATGAATATAATAATAATAATAATAATAATAATAATAATAATAATAATAATAATAATAATAATAATAATAATAATAATAATAATAATAATAAATATAAATTTGATCTGAAATGAAATTATATTCTGTCTTTATATTCTGTATTTTTATACTGAATTACATGAATTATCCAATCCATTGTGAATTATAGTACTGAATTTTATTGAATTAAAGTATGTTTGTTCCATTTAAAAAAAAATGGACGCAAAAATTGGTTTAATAAATTTTATTTATGCTGCTATTTCACCAGCTATTAAAACTCCACTACGTCTTAAATTCATTACAAAATCATCTGGTATTTTTTATATTTAATATATAAATCTATAAAATGTTGGATTTTCCATTCAGTATTTTTATCTCTGTTCTTTTGGACATCTATTATTTGTATTTAATACATAAATCCATAAAATGTAGAAATACATTTCATCCATTTATATCCGAAGATGACAGCCGATAGCCTAACAACGACCTGCAAATGCCATGGAGTGTCGGGCAGTTGCTCCCTGAAGACCTGTTGGATGGCCCTGCCAGAAGCCAGGGTACTGGGCTCGAATCTCCAGAAAAAGTACTTTTCGGCCCTCGAAGTCGACTTGAAGACCAACAGAAAGACCCGAGAAAGACGTCTGGTGTCGGTTCTTCCGACCCGCAAGTCCATAGCCGAAGACGAGTTAATCTACTGCACCATATCGCCGGACTACTGCCTTCCCGACAAGGCTTTGGGGTCGGTCGGCACCAAAGGAAGGTGAATGACGTTTCAGTTCAAGGCAACTTTTCTTCTTCTTCTTCTTCTTTTTCTTCTTCTTCTTATTATTATTATTATTATTATTATTATTATTATTATTATTATTATTATTATTATTATTATTATTATTATTATTATTATTATTATTAGTATTATTATTATTATTATTATTATTATTATTATTATTTTCTTTTTCTTTTTCATCTTCTGCTTCTTCTGTTTTTAACTTTAAATAGGTGCGAAAATCCTGTGCAGGTTCATCGGCGATGAAATCAGGAGCCGATGAACGATTGGTTTCAAACTAAGTCGAGGTATTGGGGCGCTTCTTTCTAGCACTTTGACAGGCATTGCTTAAGAATTTCAATCATAGGGTACTCTATGGTATTCCATGGTACTCCGTGGTACTACGTGGTACTCCATGGTAGTCCTCAAAGAGTACTAGCCTCCATAAGACCGACCCCAATTCGTAACAATATTAAAGTATAATAACAAACTTGCACGGATTTACTGAACTAATAGAGTAGTTGCTAGCCTCATAAAGTCAATGTAAAGATTGAATCTTAACTGAAACTGAATGATGTCGATCTTAAGACATGTCCAGCTTACTTAGCAGTTCAATCTTTCAGTCGGCCCACTAAATCAGCGTTTACAACCTCGACGTTAATTAATTGCAACCAGTTCTTGACCCGACGGACAGCGCTACATGAATGACCGACCATCTGTTTGACCTCGATTGCTCTCGGTCAACTTTGAACTTTGACTTCGACTAATTCGACTCTAACTAACCTTCGATCTTTCAATCAAACGTTTCAATCAAACGTTTCAATCCAATTCCGCTTCTCATCTCAATTCAACTCCCCCAAACAATCCCCAGGGAGTGCAAAAAAGACCAGACGGGTCCGTCGGGCTGCAAATCCATGTGCTGCGGACGTGGTTTCACAACGGAGTCGGTCCAAGTGAAGCAGAGATGCAATTGCAAGTACCACTGGTGCTGCTACGTCAAGTGCAGCACTTGCATCAAGACTCTTGAAGTCTACAGATGCAGATGACGTGGGATGGATGAGGGATGGACGGACAAGCAGGCACACCGACACAGACAAGAACACAGACAAGAATACGGACAAGAATACGGACTCGATCACAGGCAGGAACATAAACAAACACATAGACACACAGACGAGAACACAAACAAGCACACAAACAAGCACACCGACAAGATAAAAGGCAAGAACCTAGACAGAACCATACAGACAAACAAACAGGCACACAGACACGTGGCTGTTGTTGATTTTGTTGCTTAATTTTTAAGTATATTTATAAAATATAAGTTTGATTTTGTTTTTATTTTTTTAAATAAATAAGTTTTATTTACCCGATAAGAAATTCTAATCGGAAAAACTTAAAACGGCTTCAAATGATGCGGGTTCTCCAATCAAACGACACTCGTCGTCTGCTTGAAATGGACATCTTTTTGTGTGATTTTTAAATCAACAAATGTGTGAAAATAATTAATTTTGCTTGTATTAATATTAATTTATTGTTGTTAATTATTATTTATTTTAATTTTTTATGTTAATTTGGTTGTCTTGGTGTTTATGTTTTTAATCAGAAAACATTGTAAACAACGTGAGAAGGTATTTCAAGTTACCAACCGTTCGCTAGGTTTCTTGTTGCTGTTGATTGGTTGTTGGTTGGCCGGTTGGTTAGTTGGTTGACGATTTCAATCAGTCGCCAGTCGATCGTTTCAAGAATGAACGGCATTTCAACCGCTTATCAATCACTTCAATCGCTTAAATTCTGATTGAATTCGAAAGCTTGCGTTAAACAATAATTCACGAGATTTGTTTCAGAAATAAAAACATTTTGAAGTGTTCTTTGTTCGCTTAATTCATGTTAAATTATGTTTTTTTTTGTATTCCTTTGAACTCTTATAGTCACAGATACGTCACAACAAGGGACAGCCAAGGTCAACCCTCTGGTGTTGTCATGGAGACCGGAGGGGGAAAGGACAAAGGGCGTTGTAGGCCCGGAAGGAAGGAAATGAATTTCAAATTTATACAAGAAAAGGCATAAGAACAATATTGTTGTTTTTATTATTATTAAAAATATTTGGTAAAAATTTCCCAAGGCCAAAACTCGAATGAGACACTTGAAGAGTATATTCATCCGTCATAAAGTCGTGACGAACCTTGCATTCTTCAGTGACGACGACGACGACGATGATGATGATGATGATGACGACGACGACGACGACGATGATGATGATGATGATGACGATGATGATGATGATGACGATGATGATGATGATGATGATGATGATGATGATGATGATGATGATGATGATGATGATGATGATGATGATGATGATGATGATGATGATGATGATGATGATGATGATGATGATGATGATGATGATGATGATGATGATGATGATGATGATGATGATGATGATGATGATGATGATGATGATGATGATGATGATGATGATGATGATGATGATGATGATGATGATGATGATGATGATGATGATGATGATGATGATGATGATGATGATGATGATGATGATGATGATGATGATGATGATGATGATGATGATGATGATGACGACGATGATGATGATGATTTAATAAATATATTATATATTATTCATTTTCTGTCGTCTTGCAAAAATCAACTGATGCTATTTATAATGTCAGGGAGTGTTTATCATAGGCTATTGTAAAACGTCGTGATCCGGTGGTTCTAATTGTGGATGTTTTGTTGTTTTTGTTGGATTGTATGCTTAATTGTATGCTCAATTGTATGCTTAATTGTATGCTCAATTGTATGCTTGATTGTATGCTTGATTGTCTGTCTAATTGTTTGCTTAAAAAGTGGCTAATAACGAATTAACCACACTCAGAATAACCATACTCAGACACTACCCTAACCTCGTCCTAGCCCTACTCAGACACTACCCTAACCTCATCCTAGCCCTACTCAGACACTACCCTAACCTCATCCTAGCCCTACTCAGACATTGCCCTAACCACATTACCCTAGCCCTACTCAGATTGAATCGTTTTTATTTTACAAAAATTGTTAAATTTTGGTCGCGTTTTATATGTTAAATTCGTCGCTACTGTCCATGACTTGGGGACTCGAAGATTGTAAGAGTGGCGAACTCCTAATCGGGCGCGCCATTTGGTCTATTCTTTTTTTCTAGTCCCTGAGGATTTTGGTTGGTGGTGTACATGGCTATTGTAGATGAGGCGTGAGTGAGTTAAGCTTGCTACTCACTACCCTCTTCGACAGCTCCGTGACCTGCTTTCCACGGATACCCAGGGCTTTAAAAGACACGAGGTTCACGTTACCCTAAACACATTACCCTAGCACTACTCAGACATTGCCCTAAACACATTACCCTAGCCCTAACCTCATCCTAGCCCTACTCAGACACTACCCCAACTCCATCTTGACCCTAATCTGACCCTATCCCAACCCTATAAATGTACTTCAGAACCCAATTTATGATATTGTTCAGTTTGTTAATTAAATCGAAAAAGAAATAATTCGATAAAATTCAGTACCTCCGTCATGAACAAATGCATACGATATGAGGATTATTCAAAGCTCGTACTGTCGTCACGACTTTAGTATCTGCTTTCAAATTGCTCAGGCAAACAACAACAACAACATAATAAAACTGTCAATTTGTTTATAAAATCGTGACCAGTAATTTTTAAATTCTAATCGAATTCTTTCACTTTTTGGAGAATTTTGTAAAACCATTACAGAAGCAAGTAATACCAGACCAGTTTGGACATAAAATAATACCTGATAAGGTTGGAACAATTTTGGCTGGACCAAAAAGGGGAAAGATGGGTATGAACACTTGAACGGCTTATGAAATTCGTACTCGTTAAGGTTATGAAGGCTCAACGTGGCTCTAAGCAGTTCACGAATGAAATGAATTTTCCCAAAAGACTGATTTGAGACGAGACTGCTTGCCTGTCAATGACAGTGAAGGATGATGACATGAATTGAGTGCTTTCGGATGAAAGGTTCATGATTAATCGGTACGCATTTACCGGTTGAGGGTGAGAATTTGAGATTTAATGGCATTTAAATACATGAGAATGTTTTCGAGATTAGGCTTTTCAGATTTAGAATTGATTTTTTTTTTTGGATTTTAAGAATCTTTTTTTTTTTAAATCTTTGATCGTTAAAACTATTTCTTAGAAGTCGTTAATAATAATTGTTTGCAATAACAAAACCATTACGAATAATAAAAGAGAGTCAGGCCTCATATTGTAAGACAAATGTAAAGAATACAACAAGAGGGCGTTTTTGAAATAGAAGCAATCGCTGAAAATGTCATGGTTGAGTTACTTTTTTGTCCAACAAATATCCGGAAAAGTACTTTTAAGAATATCTCAATAAAAAGAAAATTCTTCCAAGGTTCAAATAACTAATAAGATTATGCAGATCTAGTTAAAAGAGGATTATACGGCTCTTACTAATTTCAACCCAGGCCTCAATTGGTACACAACTTTTAACAATAAAACTGAAAATAACTGAACAAGCAGAGCAGCATTTTGAACAAATCTTCCGTCTGAGTCGAGAGACTGTGCTGACCATTGTCTCAGTTGAGAGAGATTTTGAAATCGTAGGCCTAGCTATTTTATCGATTGATTACTGAATAAAATACATAAAAAGGGCAAATTACGAGGTAAGGATTGCAAATTACGGTGTTCACAATGTTGAAGTTTCTTACGATATGCTTGTTGGCTCTGAGCGGTCAATACCTTGGTTAGTATGGATATTTAATATAATATTTGAAATAATTATAACGTCTTTATTTTCATTATTTTAAAATCAATTTAATTTAAAAATTCAATTTTAATCAAGAACTTTCTAAACGTAATAACCTCAATCTAATTTGATTACTCGTTACATTTTGAGGTTCACGTACTGGAATTTCTGAAATAACCTGACGTTTGGAAATGTCAAACAAACACACACACAGAAAAATTGAAATGGCGAATGCTTTTTCGTTTGGGTTTCGAAATAACTCTCGTGCCTCATTACGTACGAAGAGTTAAGCATTGCTTCAAAAAAAATAAATAAATTGGAAGTCTATTTTTTTCGTGATCTTGAGAGCATAAGTTATGCACCAATAAAAAGACAATCAAAAATTTACTTGAAGAGGTTTTGCGTATTTTTTGCATGGTTTAAGGCACGTGAATTTTACATGAGACGATGATAAAAACTCACTGTAACTCTGTGAACCTTTGCATACATTGCCTCACCTTAAGTCACTATTACGCCATAAACATCGCCTTGGCACATTCCCCCTTATGAGGTACGCAGTTACAATTTAACTACATCACTGTATGTACATACCCTCATGCTATGCTACTATACATAAACATCATATTGGCGCTCTTATAAGGTAAACCCTTATATGTCAGTGTGTGTACACAGCCTCATCCTTTTCACTCATTACACGTATATAAATAAACTTATCAATACCTTACGTTGTATGACCTTATAACGTAATGAAAGTGAAACCAAATTTTTCCACTCCAGTAATCGACGGCAAATCACAGAACACCAGTGAATTGAACCAAGTGGCTGCCAAATTCGCACAACTTCTGACCCAAGGGTTGCTTTACAAACAACTCCAGGATGTCAACACAGTCGTGTCATTGACTCAAGTCAAGGTGATGATGATGATGATGGTGATGATGATAATGATGATGGTGATGATGATGAAAACAATAATAACAACATTATTATTATTATTATTATTATTATTATTATTATTATTATTATTATTATTATTATTATTATTATTATTATTATTATTATTATTATTATTATTATTATTATTATTATTATCATTATTATTGTTATTATTATTATTATTATTATTATTATTATTATTAATATTATTATTATTATTATTATTATTATTATTATTATTATTATTATTATTATTATTATTATTATTATTATTATTATTATTATTATTATTATTATTATTATTATTATTATTATTATTATTATTATTATTATTATACCCACACAGTTGAAAGATTTCACAAAGCCCAGCACAGACATAAAACTCGATGGTAGTAACAGCATCACCCTGGCCCTATACGGTGTGTCGGTCAAGGTCGGTGCTGACTGGGTCTACGAGAGGTCGGTCACCGGTGGGGTGGCCAAGGACGACGGGTCGCTGACTGCCACGACGAAGGCCGGCATTAGACTCGGCATTCGCCCTCCAAGCTCGGCTGGAGGAAGGTTGACTGTGGATTGTTCGGCGTTCACGTCCGAGTTCATCATTCGTAATAAAGGACAAGTGTCCGACAACATTTACGGCCTGTTGAATTCGTTAGCGATCGTTATTTGATTGATTGATTGATTGATTGATTGATTGATTGATTGATTGATTGATTGATTGATTGATTGATTGATTGATTGATTGATTGATTGATTGATTGATTGATTGATTGATTGATTGATTGATTGATTGATTGATTGATTGATTGATTGATTGATTGATTGATTGATTGATTGATTGATTGATTGATTGATTGATTGATTGATTGATTGATTGATTGATTGATTGATTGATTGATTGATTGATTGATTGATTGATTGATTGATTGATTGATTGATTGATTGATTGATTGATTGATTGATTGATTGATTGATTGATTGATTGATTGATTGATTGATTGATTGATTGATTGATTGATTGATTGATTGATTGATTGATTGATTGATTGATTGATTGATTGATTGATTGATTGATTGATTGATTGATTGATTGATTGATTGATTGATTGATTGATTGATTGATTGATTGATTGATTGATTGATTGATTGATTGATTGATTGATTGATTGATTGATTGATTGATTGATTGATTGATTGATTGATTGATTGATTGATTGATTGATTGATTGATTGATTCTCTTTTGAAACAGTGCATTCAGAGACAAGGTGAAACCAAATCTAAATGAAGTAATCTGCCAATCGGCCGTAGATGCTGTCAATGCCAACGAGGTCAAGGACGTGTTGAGCAGCTATTTGACCCCCTGAACGAAAGTGAGAGTTACACGAAAGTGGATGACACAATGAGGGCGGATTTAAAAAATTTTCAGAAGCTTGTATGACGATTTGGGAAACCAATTTTCTTCTTAATACATGTTTATTGACCTCATTTTTGTGTTGTTTTCGATTTTATTACTCAATTAAATTATGAAAACAAAATATTAGTTTGTGATTAAGTGTTAATTATAAGTGAATTGGAAGAAATTGTTTGAAAGTCGCTCTAATGCTGGAATGCATAAGGCTTGAGACCGCAAAATAATCAACCTCCATAAAAGCAGACCTCATGCAGTATAAGGATTGAATAGCTCTGAATAGGTTCACGTCAGAGTGATTTTGTGACTATAAGACTTCTTATTGTGACCCGAATTCAAGACGATCTCATTCTCTCCTGTCCACAAATTAGTGAACAAACTATGAGCTACATAAATGATATGCAACTGATTTCAGAGATCGTAATGTTTTATTTTAATAAATTATTTATTTATTTCGAAGAATATTAACTGAATAAATCTGTGGATAAATGCTATCTGCAGCTACACCACTAAGTTAACTAAACGGATATTTCGAAGAATTGGACATCGTCGGTACCTCAACTAGTAATTTTAAGGTTCATTCCTCAAAGTCCACGTGGGTTTACATACCTTAACTAGTAATTGACGCCCGGTTGCCCTCAACCAGTAACGATTCATGGCTTCTTCTGACGGCAAAGGTCTTGATCTTGTTTTGTATTTTATTTTCACAAAGTCCACGTTTGAACTCTTTGTAGGTGCACAAAAGGAAAGAAAGTGGCCTATCAATGATTAACCCTTCTTATTTTTATTAAAAATAATAATATTATTATTTTTAATGGTAATTCTATTATTATTTTATTATTACTATTATTATTATTATTATTATTATTTATTATTATTATTATTATTATTTTTTTTTTTTTTTTTATTATTATTAAGAAATTGGACAGCTTCGAAAACAACTCGGTATTTTATGACTTTCACTTTCGATTTGGCTAATTCTTCGTTCATGACGACAGTGACGATGATATATTTCATTCAAGAACTCGTATAAACAACAAAATAATAATAATAATAATAATAATAATAAGAATAACTTTTAATAATAATAATAATAATAAGAATAATAATAAGTACGCGTCGAGAGAAAGGGTTGCAATTCACCCGTCCAGTCTTAGCTGTCATACCAGCGTCGAAGTGTCGTTGTCGAAGGAATCGACTTCAAGCTTCGAGAGTTCATTAAAGAGGGCTTCCTCGTAGCAAGAATCGTCGACGTCCGTCGACTTCCATGAAGGCGTTTTGATGGAATTTACGGAAGCAGCCGTCGCCGGCCGATCGGATCTCGTGCCGACGAAAGACCCGGCGAGGACCTCGGATGGCGAATAAATCGACGGCGCCACGCCAGACGACGTGGCCGACGTCGAATTGACGATCAGCGAAGCGACGTGTCTCGAGTTTTCGCCGTGTACGCCTTGAGACTGGATCTTGGCGAACTGGTGCTGCATTTTCGACACGTCCTTGGTCAGTAGCTGTTGCTGCGGTTTGTCGAAGACTCCACTGCTGATATGATGATGATGATGTTGGTGATGATTGGAGTGATGATTGGGGTGCGTCTGGAGAGGGTGATGGCAGCCCGAAGGCCTCTGACCGCTCGGGGGAGGGGGTGGAACAGGATAGTGCTTCGATCCGACCGAGCCCGAGGTAGAGCTGATGCTACCGCTGCGATTGTCGGTCCCTACGAGGACGACAGACGATGACTTGAGATGTCCAGTCGTGTCTCTCGAATCCTTGCACGATGAAGTCGCAAGAGGCTGTTGGTCGTCGCAGTCGTCTCTGGTGCCCGGAAAAGCGCCATTTTCCGCGCTGCTGTTGCAGCTGAGTCTCTCGAATTCCGAGAACTTCTCCGTCTGCTCGCAGTGCCTGCCCCCGAAGCGAGATCCCGTCTGCTGAGGACACTGGAACCTCTGGCTTTGATAAAACGAAGTCTCGTCCGAGCACCCCCGGCGATGGCCAGAGGTCCGACCCTCCGTACCCGCCCTGTCCGGGCTCGGTTCGCACTTGCCTCCTCCGCCGCCGGCGGCCTCTCCGTGTCGACAGCAAGTCGTTTCTCTTTGTCTCTTCTCCAGACATCTCCGCGCTTTCGATTTCTGGTAGAAGACTGCGACGAATACGATGACGTTCAACAGTAGCAGGACGCATCCGACGCCGACGGTTATGCCCAACGGGACCTGGGCTATCCCTCTGAACGTGGTCATAGGAAAAGATTCTTCGCCCTCTTTCGACTCGTGATTTTCTGAATTGGCCAGTACCGTGCCGTCTTCTCTGAGAATGTTCTGCTCGCTGTTTCTCCTCTTGTTTTGGTTCTCGTCGACTTTGACAGACTGGTTCGTACCGATTGAGGCTCGCTCCTGTGAAGCATCAGAAGTCAAGTTAGAGCGTTGCGCTACAGTCGATCTCTTGGCGTTCGTATTCTCGAGCAAAAGGAGCTGGTTGTCTCTCTTGGCAAAAGACGAATCGTCGGACATGTGCGGCTCGAGCGTGTAGGGTAGCAATCTATCGCCGTTCGTGGCAAAATCTCGACGAGTGGAGCTCCAATTGAGTGGCATTTCAGTCTCCCTCGTGAGAAACCTGGGCGAGTACAGGCGCACGATTCTGTTGTATTCGGCCACGTCCAAACCTTCGCTGGCAAAGGTCCTCAAGTCGTCGAAATTGTCCAACTGGTGGTGCCTTTCAGAGAGGTTGTCGGACCTATGAATGCGTGGAATCAAGTCGAGCCAGAGACTCATCTTGGAGTTTCTGTAGTTCCTCTTCGTTTCCAGCTTGTCGCCTGGAAAGAGGAGACTCGAGTTTCAGTGACGACGTTATCGACTTGAAATTGATTTATCGTTCATTTTCGAACGAATATTTTAAATTATTTGGCAGTCTTTTGTTATATCTTATAAGCATCCAATTGAGTGCAAACTAAGTGACACAATGAACCGTGAATTTTGGATTGTGATTTATCGGTATTTATTACATTTCCGATATCACTATCATCACCGTTATAATAATCATCATCATCATCGTCGTCGTCATCATCATCATCATCGTCGTCGTCGTCGTCATCATCGTCACAAATTACCAATGGAAAGGTAACTCTGCTTCTCTGCATCGTACTCGGGCCAAAACAACTTCTCTCCAGTCAAACCCACGTCTACGTTGGATCTCTTCAGCGGATCTACGTTCGGATTTCTGCAATAAATAAATAAATATCAAATAATAAATATTAAAAAATGAATATTAAATAATAAAATATTTTAAAAAATAATTACAGAAGAAAAAAAAATTTAAATCCAATTATTGATAATTTAAGAACGATTAATTTCTTCCTGTCACGCAAGGCATCGTCATCACATCAGAAAAGATATTCAATCAACAATCATATTATTAATCAGTGCCATCATTTCAGCTTTTTAAGTAGGTGGGGGTCACATCCACCCGCGGGCAGTATCAGTCTTTAAATCTAATAATAACATACAAACCCCACCCCACCTCGGACCAAACCTGTGTCCCCATTGGTCCGACCAAAGCCCTCAAAGGGTCCAAAATGGCGGTTCACTCAAGAGAAACAAAATAAGAGAGTCTCTCATTAAAAAAAATCATTTCAAATTCCATTTTCTTCCCAGTAAATAAGGCAGGTTAGGAAAACTTTAATGAATGAAATTGAGGTTTATATATTTTATTTTTTCTCTGTTCGTTTAAATTTCAATTTAAATTAAAATGAAAATAAATAAATAATTAAATTTAAATTTATTTGTCCTAATTATTCTGTAAATAATTTGACTTTAATGAATGAACGCATTTATTATGGAAATTAGGAAAAAAGAACTCGGTTTCCGATTTTTTTTTTTTTTTTTTTGGTTCGTCTTGTTTTTAGATTAAAATTTAAAATTGTTTTAAAAACAAACTCATTTAAATGTATCTTCCATTAACATACAAAGGAGGAAATTCGCCGGACTGGAAACATTGGAGTGATCAACAGTTTGATTGAAGACGTGATTGATTGAGGGATTGCTTGATTGATTGATTGAAGACGTAATTGATTGATTGCTTGATTGATTGAAGACGTGATTGATTGATCGATTGATTAATTGATTGATTGAAGCGTTGAGCGATTGATGGATTTCAGTGATTGAACGATCGAAGGATTGACAGAATGAATCAGCGGAGTAGTAAAGGAGTGAAATTAGTCTCAATCTATGCCCAGAAATGAAAGCCCTTGAAATGAAGGTCAGCGATCAGAACCCCTCTACGAGGGGAATCAAAGTCAGAATGAGTCTGAGTGCATCCAAATTGATGGATTGTTTGTCTTGAAGAAATTAGATTCCATCCCTCGACATGTCACCTTCTTTTTTCAGATTGCAAAAGTACTCGTCGGAGATAACTTTAATAATAACAACCAATAAGGTATTTAATTGTATATTATATTTTGTGTAATAATGAGGAAAATATTATAATGTACAATTGCGATTGTAAATAACTTAAAAATTAGTTAATTCATTCTCGATCTTACAACTCGATCTTATTAAAAACGATTTTGAGTTTGTTTCCTAACACCGCCTTGGGAGCAAAAAGTAGAGCGCTAGATAAATGCAGAGCCTCGCCCGTCCATTCATCAACCCCTCCATCCGTCTGTCCATCCATGCATCTGTCCATCAATCTATCCATCCGTCCGTCCATCCGTCAATCCATCCATCCATCCATCCATCTGTCCATCCATTCATCCATCCATCCGTCGGTCCGTCCATCCATCCATACATACATCCGTCAGTCCATCCGTCCATCAACCCATCCATCCATCCATCCATCCATCCGTCCATCCATCCATCCGTCGGTCCGTCCATCCATCCATACATATATCCATCAGTCCGTCCAGCCATCAACCCATCCATCCGTCCGTCCAGCCATCAACCCATCCATCCGTCCGTCCATGAGTCAATCCATCCATCCGTCTCCGGCAGTGCATTAAGCATGGAGCGTCAGTAAACCGAGTTTCGCCACTCATTCCCTCGAGGATGTTTTACATCGTCGGAAGAGAGGAAGGAGAAGATGCGACACAAAAGAAGGAATAAAAAAAATAAAAAATAAATAAATAAATAAAATATAAATAAAAAATAAAACACGAAGATGAAAAAAGTTGGCGCGAGCGAGTCGAAATTATTGGGGCCCTGAGTGGTTAAGTGGGTTAGCCGTGGAGTGCCTGATTGAGTGATGGGTTGATGGAGGAGTGAGTGGACGGTAAGACGTCCGGTTGAATGAAACAGAGGCTTTTCCGATGGACGTGGATGATGGTTATGATGTTAGAAATTCGTTGCAAGTGAGTGAGTGAGTGAGTGAGTGAGTGAGTGAGTGAGTGAGTGAGTGAGTGAGTGAGTGAGTGAGTGAGTGAGTGAGTGAGTGAGTGAGTGAGTGAGTGAGTGATTGAGTAGGAGGGTGGGTGAGTGAGCAGGCGAGCCCTATCATTTCACCTCTTTGGGCTAAACCCAGAACCACCTGTCCAATCTTACTCCGTCCTGACAGAATCTCTACTCACATTAACATTCTCTTCCATATGGAAACTAAAAACAAAGAGGCTTAAACGACCAAAAGCCTTTCACTCAGAATTCCTCTAAAATTGAGCGAAAATAGACTGGCACTATTTGAAGACGAATTGACAGAAAAAAACTGGAAAATTATTTTAAATAATATTTTACTATAAATAATCTATCTTCATATTTGTTTATATCTTAAAAACTAATAAAAATAATTTTCAATTTTGATTTACTTTCGAAGAATTATTTTGTAAATTTAACTTGTGTAAGATGAAAGTAAATTTCTTCTGCTAACTGTCTGATGACGAATACGACGACGACAACGACGATGATGGTGATGATGATGATGATGATTATTATTATTATTATTGTTGTTGTTATTATTTTTATATTCTCTTCATGTTTGGACGTCATTAAAGCAGAACTGGTGTTTTATCGTGCAAAAACGTGCCGGCATAGGTGAGGTCATTCTACGGGCTTTGTTTTTTTGTGTACCCGGTTGCTAGGCAACGAGAGATGGACGGATGGATGGACAGAGACGGTCTTTCCTTAGCCCGGTGTTTTATGTCCTCCCTGGAATTGGTACCCTAGTTTGACCGCGGGTCGTTGTTACGCTTGACTGATTTTCATCGTCGACTGGGATTTTGTGGATTTTGTTTGAAAATACTTTAAGAGAACAGTGACAGTCGATCTCTGCTTTAGGTGTCCATTACTCGTTTGTGGTTATTTTATAATAATAACCAAATAAATAAATAAATTAGTTTTGTATTTATATAAATGGTCATATAATAATACTAATAATAATATTATTATTATTATGTATATATAATATATTATTTGTTGATTTAAGATTTTAAGCAATATTATTTATTATGCCTCTCTCGTCAAAAGCACTTCTTGTAATGAACACTTTGTTCAAAATGATTGCCTCCTGTTGTTTTCTCAGTTTTCAATTGCGTAATTCAACCCTCTAAACCCAAACCCCCCCTTCAAAAACAAAAAAAAGAAAACCGCTTTTAGCTTTTAAAATCATTCGAACAACAATTATTGATAAATTGTTTGTCATTATTTCTTAATTTAAAGAAAAAAAACATCAAAAATTACGACCAAAAGTTGATTATTAATTGGACGATTTTTTTTTGGTCACTTTCTACTTCCAGTGGTGTTGTTACGTAATCATTACTTTCACCGGAACATTCCCATTACGCTGCGACGGATGGACGGACGGACGGACGGATGGATGGATGGATGGATGGATGGATGGATGGACGAACGGACGGATGGATGGATGGATGGATGGACAGATGAATGGATGGATGGATGGAATGTGACAAATGGAGTGGCTTGACGATCGATCATAATGAGCGGACTTGTTGTAATTAAGCCTCTCCCTGTGCGATGATGGAACGTGGACAACAGTTTATTAATTTGAAGAATCAGTCACCATGAATTTGTCCACGATCTTGAATGAGATTTTATTTCCTGGATAAGGACGGACGGATGGACGGACGGACGGATAGACGGATAGAATGAATGAATGGATGGATTAACAGTCGAACATTCAGAAATAAAAATAATAAATAATTACAATAAACAATTAGTTGCCAGCTGAATATCAATGGAGTATGAAATGTAAATAATAATAATAATAATAATAATAATAATAAGAAGAAGAAGAACAATTTTAATAATAACCATTGCTATCATTGCAATACATTATATCAGCAATATTTCGTCCTTGTTTTTTATTTTATTTTAAAAAAATATCGAAAAAAAATCAAAGGTCAGAAAGTGCTCTATCGTCCGATAGAAATAGAAGTTAAAAAATAATAAATATGATCCAAAAAAGCAGAGAGAAAGATCATCATCAACCTTGAAAACCAGTTCGTGCTCACAAAAACCACTCCAGACCAAGGGTCAAAGTTCACGGATGGCTACCCAGCCCAAAGGGTAAGCACGGATTCACCACCAGAAATAAAAACAAAAGGAAAACAGCCGACAAACTGCCACTAACCCCGTGTGTACGAAATTTATCAGTTTCTCTGTCCAAAATCTCATGGAATTTCTGCGCGAAGACGGCTGTCTTTTAGTCTCGAATCCGGTCTCGATGCCGAAAGAATAAGACAGATGCAAGCTGACAACGGCACGGAGCAGTCTGGCATTTTCCTCATCCATCAGCGGGGTCTCGCTTGGCAGGCCGACGTCCGTTCTTTTGTCGCCTTTGAAGGCATCAGAGACGAGCGATTCGTAGTTGAAGCAGGATTTCCAAGGACGCGAGCGACTCGATCTTCGGTCCTCGTAGTAATCACTTCCGCCCGAAAACCAGTACCCGGAGTCGGGCTGCTGGCGGTCCTCGAAGCTATAGACCCATACCGGACTTTGCTGGGCGATCGGCGATGACGTCCGGGCTTTCAGCATCCTCATCAGAGGCGACAAGTACAGGCCGTCCACCAGCAATTCCTCCATGCTGAACGAGTCGAGATTCGAACCTTCGCTCTCGTCGTCATTTTCCGCTCCAACCTGGCTCTCCGAATCGCCGGTATATTGGGATCTGGTCTCCCAATCGCGATAGTGATATAAGAGGACGTCGTAGATCTTTTGCCGGTGAAAGGTGAACAGGTTTTGGGTGAAAGTGCGCAGGAAACGAACATCTTTGGAGGTCATTGTCAGGGCTTGGCCAGTGTCGTTTGAGGTGGCGTTCGGTCTCGATTTCGAGAGTGCAACAGTCGTCTGATGGATGGAATGCTGACGATCTTCGAAGTTCGATTTACCCAGGATGGCCGAGCGGTTAGAATAGGCGTGGAAGAGGTCGTACATTGATCTCGGAAAGTTGAAGGAGCACGGATCTATACTCGGATAGCCGACAACCAATGGTACGTTGTCGAATATCAAGGCCGTCGACTCCAGTCTTCTCTTTTCTGCCGCGTCTGCGTTGATCTGACTCCTCGGAGATCCGTAAAGATTGATGGACTCCGACTGGAAGTTCTTCCACGCCTTGCCTGCTATCTCCGACGACACGTTCAGGGCATTCCAGGCGTGTTTTGACTCGGAAATCGACTCCTGATCGTCTTGCAAGGAGCGCCGAAATACGGACGATTCGAGGACCTCCATGTTCTTCGCGTTCAGGGTACTTTGGTCGATGACTGGACCGAAAGAGGGCACGAACCAGGTCGAGTGTATCTGAACTTGGAGTAGGTTCTCGACCGACGCCCTCTTGAGACATGCCACCATGTCCTTGGTTTCCTGCGTGTCCAGAACTCTAATGGCCGGAGATTGGGTACAGTTGATCTGATAAGCCAGGGTAATGGTCTTTGCCGTGGGGTTCTTGTCCAGGGCCCAGCTGCTCAGGGCCGACGCCCCCGACATGATGACCTTCTTGAAGAGATTCTTGCCTGTAAAGTGATTGTTTATGATTAATATGGAAAGGATAAAAATATAATTCGTGGGAATATTATTCAGCAAAAATTTTCTTTTAGTTAGTAAAATAGTTGGACTATTTTTATGGACACTGCGTTGATAACGTTTGGAAAATTGCGTGAATAATCAAAATCGTTATTGCAGTCATCATTATCATCATCATCATTATCATCATCGTCAACGTCATCGTCATCATCGTCGTCGTCGTCAACGCTATCTCTGTCGGTGCTCATTTGATTCCTGAGATTTTGATTTTTAAGTATTGAATGTCTGATGGAGATGGATTGCTTTGTCAGTCCAGCTATTAAACATCGGCTGGAACAAACCGAGTAATCATCATCATCATCATCATCACCACTATTATCATCATCACCATCATAACCATCATCGCTGTCGTCATCGTCATCAAGCACGGACGGTTGGATAGATGGACGGATGGATGAATGAATCTAGTTGACAGTTGCGTGGGTAGATGAATTGATGGAAAATCCATGGATCGATCGATGGATGGATGGATGGACGAATGAATGGATGGATGGATGGATGGATGGATGGATGGACGGATGGATGGATGAATGGATGAATAGTCATTTGCGATTTGCAATTCATGATTTCCAGATCGCATTTTGATTCTGCATTTACAAACATTTACAAACATTTGTGGATCGTTCGAAGCACTTTGTCAGCCTTTTCCGTCCTCTCCGAGAGTTCCACGTACATCCACGTACATCCACGTACATCCACGTACATCCACGTACATCCACGTACATCCACGTACATCCATGTACATCCACGTACGCAACGCACGCGACGCAACGTACGTACGTAAGTCACGTCCGAGCATCACCCGCTGTGGAGAACATTAAACACGGAAAAGAAACAAAGATGTTTTTCCAAAAGCACTTCATCGGTAACCGACGCAAATTTAAAATCACTCGAAAATTTTATTCATTTATTTATTTTTAATTATTTTTCAAAACAAAGGACGTGAAATAAATAATTTTAAATAAATAATTTTAAATAAATAATTTTAAATAAATAATTTTAAATAAATAATTTTAAATAAATAATTTTAAATAAATAATTTTAAATAAATAATTTTAAATAAATAATTTTAAATAAGTAATTTTAAATAAATAATTTAAAATAAATAATTTTAAATAAAACTCAAAATAATATACAAAAAAATCCGAATCCTTCGCGACATTTTTAAAAATTGTGATTTTTATTTTTATTTATTTATAATTTTGATTCATTTTTATTTATTTATAATTTTTATTTATTTATTTTTTGCTTTTTTTTTGCAACAATTTCAATTTAAAAATAAAAAAGTTAAAACTAAATTTAAAAATAAAAACTTAAAGCAAAAACATAATTCTTTACTTTTAAGTAAAAAAACACGAGGAAATTGCTCGGAAGTCCATTTGAAATTGGACACCAAAGAATTCTTTTGCCAGGGTCCTTCAAACTTTGAGTGTTAGACTATGACAATAATTATACATTAAACTTAAATAATTTTGTTTATTAAATCTTAAATAATGTTAAAAAAAATATATGATATATGGTTATCAAATATATTTTATATAAACAGTTCATATCTCTTCAATAGCTATTAAATCTATAATAATAATAATAACAATAATAATGATAATAATAATAATAATAATAATGATAATAATAATAATAATAACTATAAAAATAATAATAATAATAATAATAATAATAATAATAATAATAATATAAATATTGACCACAATAGAAACCCTTGTTTACATCACCTCATTGTTATTAATGAAAGTAGGAAGTCGTCTGCTCCGTTGCCAGGAGAATGGCGCCATTTGTTTTCCAGGTAAACAACAAACCTTTATTGGTATTTATGCACGGTCCACCCTCACCTGGCCGCGGTTTTTGGTTTGTTGTCCCCCTTTTTTTTGACCGTCTTTTATTTATTTTTATTTTAAGTGGTTGCTCGATTGTTTCGAGATTAGTAGACGGATGGACGGACAGATGGAAACATGGATGGACAGATAGAAGGATGGATGGATGGACAGATGGAAGGATGGGAAAACGGATGGATGGACAGAGGGATGGAAAGACCTATGGCCAGACCAAAGGATTGATGGACAGATGAATACTCGGACGGACGGATGGACGAATGGAAGGATAGCAGTTACGCTTTCCCAGCAAACGATTTAGACAACGTATTTTTGTTTCTTTGCGTGTAAATCTTACATTTTGCTGACCTCTCCATGATTTGCCGGAACTCCATTTGATGCTAATACTCGGCCTCTAAGAGTAATTCCTACCCTGTACAATGATTGCCTCGTAATTTATAATAATTTCCAGTAATTATCCGATAATTCCAGCCGTAATTTGAGCAAAATTAGGCACTAATTTGGAAATAATTTTCAATCCATTACGTCGACCGTCGTAAAAAGGAGGAAATTTCTAGGCAAACGTCTGGGGGTAAGAACGATCCGCGGCCAATAAATCCCGACGCCAATGTACCCCTCTATCTCTTCAGAGCCCTGTAAATGCCACGGGTTTTGGCAGAGCGATACAAGGCAGTAAAATGCATTTCGTTATTTTTTTTTTGAGGTTTTTAATTTTTTGCAACGTAAAACAATGAAAGTTCAAAGTTTATGCCCTTTGGCCATGGGTTAAACGTTTTTGTTGTTGGGTCAGAAATCAGATTCATTTCCTTGTACTGATTTGGTGTCATGCACTAGGCGATGCATTCCACAATGCATTACGCGATGCATTGCATATTATAAGATCTTATGTAAGCTTTATAAGTCCCAAGGTCAAGGCTGTAGGCGCTAGCAAAGACTAGCGAAAAAAAACCCAGGTGTGTTAAGAAGGTACCGAGATGAGGTCTCATTATTTTTTATTTCATTTTTTTATATTTTCAGTCTAAAAAAAAT
>CM067529.1:12395000-12397500 GCA_034509925.1 Hirudinaria manillensis | reverse complement strand
CGGCAAACATAAACAAGTGCCCCTCATCTCAACATTTCACGGTCGACTGAACACAGAGGAGGATGAGGCACACTCCAGGAACGAGGAGAATGTGATTTACTCGACAAGGCTCGTAGCCGATAGGTTTGGCGGTAATTTCATGACGACGACGACGATGATGATGATGACGATGATGACGATGATGATGGTGGTGAAGATGATGATGATGATGACGACGAAGATGGTTGTGGTAGTTCTGGGGTGACGACGATGATGATGATGACGACGACGATGATGATGGTGGCGAAGATGATGATGATGATGATGGTTGTGGTAGTTCTGGGGTGACGATGATGATGATAGTGATGATGATGATGATGATGATGGTGGTGAAGATGATGATGATGATAGTGATGACGATGATGATGATTACGATGACGATGATGAATCCTTAGGTCGGTTTTCCCCTCGTACGACTCTCAATAAAGGCCTTTCCATTCCTGTTCATTCATTCAGTACTCTCCAGTGAACTGTGAACTGTGAACTCCAGCCTTGAAGCATTTCGACCAATCAGATGCAGCTCCACCCCTCCTCCCATTGGTCGAAACCCTGGCCATCTAGTACGAGACTATACCAACCAGACAAAGGGAGAGACGACCACCCGACAACTCCCGACCACCCCCGACCACCCCCGACCACCCCCGACCAATCAGCGACGACTTCCTTTGGAGTTCATCTTCTTTTTTTTCCGCTCGATCGATGGAAAATGACCGATGACGTCATCAATCGGCGGACTACTTCCGGTTCGAATGGAATTGGATTAAAATTGGAACAAAAAAAAATAATAATAATAATGATAATAATAATAATAATAATAATAATAATAATATTAATAATAATGATAATAATAATAATAATAATAATAATAATAATAATAATAATAATAATAATAATAATAATAATAATGATGATGATAATAATAATAATAATAATAATAATAATAATAATAATATTAATAATAATGATAATAATAATAATAATAATAATAATAATAATAAAAAGAAAAACAAATGAATGGAATGAAATAAAAATTAATCGTGGATGTTTCTGAATTCATCTTTTAAAAGACTGTTGACGATGATCGATAGGAAGATTATTTCGACGATTTTTAGGGAGACAAGGATGTGGGTTATGGAATCCCTCCCCCGGGTTCGTAGAGTAGGCGGGTGGGTGGGTGGGTGGGGGGTTGGGTGGTTGAGGGTAACTGAGGGTGGCTGAGGGTGGTTGGGTGGGTGGACACCCACTCACTCCCCTTCTTTGAAAACGTAAAAATAAATTTCATAATTGTTTTATTTTCGGTTTTTATTAATAAAAATCGAGCATTATTTATTTGTAAATTACTCAAAAATAATACATGGACGTCGTAGTATGACGTGGGAGCTCCCTGGGGACGTATTTAGGGTGTGTTGGGTGGGTTGCGGGTTTCGGAAAAAAATATAAATAAAAATAAACAAATTTTAAATTATTTTATTTTAAATTATTTTAATAAAACTAGTTTGTTTGTTTTTTTTTGTTTTTATGAATTACGGTGAAAATAATACTTGACATTGTTCTTTAATAATGGAGAACAATGAATCACATACTAATCACATCAGAAGCATCTGTGTTATCTAACGATCTCTAAGCATCCCCTGCATGAATTTCACGCACGATCGCATACAGGATGAGGATGATGACGACGACGACGAAGACGATGATGATGATGAGGAAGAAGAGATGATGATGATGATGATCGTGGTGATGATGGCGATCGTGATGGACGAGTGTTTATAATCCGAACTCAGAAGATTTAAGTCCATTGAGTCTGAATTCCAGGAAGAATTAAATGACAATTTATCGTTTAAATGTTTAAAATCATTTTATCCAAAAAAAAACTAATTTATAATCGAATTAACAGTAAAATATTGAAAAACAAATGAAAAATAATAATGTTATTATATAATTTGATTATTTATTTATTTAATTAATTATTTATTTATTTATTTATTTAATATAATATAAAATATTGGAATAACTGAAAGTGCCGGTTAAAACACTTTACTAATTTCCTATTCACAAAAGGACGTAAATAATTAATCGATCGGCTGCAACATGAATATTAATCAGCCCCTGACCTTTCGTGACCGGAGAGATGAGGAGGAAGTTGATGAGAGAGGCCGAGTGGTCGGTGCCCATGAGGGTCACGTGGTTCGGATCGCCCCCGAAGGATTCGATGTTCTTCCTGAACGTTAAATGATGATGATGATGACGATGATGATGATGATATGATGATGATGATGATGATGATGACGACTACGACGATGACGATGATGATGATGATGATGACGACGACGACGATGACGATGATGATGATGATGATGATGACGATGACGATGATGGCGATGGTATTGGTAGTGATGTCGACCTGGTAATGATAATGATCATAACAGCAATGGCTATAAATTCCTCGAAACGAATTACT